>JAECWP010000153.1:0-241167 GCA_018150745.1 Drosophila sucinea | reverse complement strand
TTCAATCAAATTTGAAGTCAAAAACATTATAATAACTACATAAAAATCTATACAATGCATCAATGAAAAAAAGTGCTTCGAATTTATAAAACTAAATTCATTTATTAAATTTCTTTCGTATGCGTGATTTCTAATATATGCTATCTCGCTCACTCTTATGTGTGTGCACTTTAGCTCCCCACCGGCAGAATTCCTCCTTGCACCGCTCTGAGTGCAAAACGTTTCAATGTATAACTCGGCCAATTTTATTCAGATTTTTATAAAATTGGAGGAATGATAGATGTTCATAACATCTGTGCCAAATGAAATTAGAATATATATGCTTTATAGGGTCGGAAAAGCTTCCTTCTCCCTGTTACATATGTACATTTTGACGACTTTAATATACCATTTCATCCTATAGAAGCGTGGTATAAAAACAAATCCTCAAATGTTCTACACAAACAATCATCTGACATCTGCTTAACTGCATTTCCATTTCAGAGACTATTCTATTGAAATTTCCATATTTCCAATTTCAATAATTTCAATATTTTCACTATAACTAAAATTTCCATATTTCCACTGTAGTTGAAATTTCCATATTTCCATATTCTGTTTCTTTGTACCCAATCCATAAAAAAGATGCCTTAAGGAACCGATTTCATGTCCTCCACATATGGTTAAATCTTCTAGGACTAGTAGCATCGATTCGAGGTTTCTTAATAAAATCCAATTATGGCAAATGTTGAAATTTCAATATTTCCACTATAGTTGAAATTTCCATATTTCCACTATAGTTGAAATTTTAATATTTCCACTATAGTGGAAATTTCCATAATTCCACTATAGTTGAAATTTCCATATTTCCACTATAGTTGAAATTTCAATATTTCCACTATAGTTGACTTTTCAATATTTCCACTATAGTTGAAATTTCAATATTTCCACTATAGTTGAAATTTCCATATTTCCATATTTCGTTTCTTTATAATCAATAGTTGAAATTCCACTAATAATTCCACTATAGTTGAAATTCCACTAATAATTTTACTATAGTTGAAATTTCAATAATTCCACTGTAGTTGAAATTTCAATATTTCCACTATAGTTGAAATTTCCATATTTCGTTTCTTTGTAATCAATAGTTGAAATTCCACTAATAATTTTACTATAGTTGAAATTTCAATATTTCCACTATAGTTGAAATTTCAATATTTCCACTATAGTTGAAATTTCAATATTTCCACTATAGTTGACTTTTCAATATTTCCACTATAGTTGAAATTTCAATATTTCCACTTTAGTTGAAATTTCCATATTTCCATATTTCGTTTCTTTGTAATCAATAGTTGAAATTCCACTAATAATTCCACTATAGTTGAAATTCCACTAATAATTTTACTATAGTTGAAATTTCAATAATTCCACTGTAGTTGAAATTTCAATATTTCCACTATAGTTGAAATTTCCATAATTCCACTATAGTTGAAATTTCCATAATTCCACTATAGTTGAAATTTCAATATTTCCACTATAAGTAGTTGAAATTTCCATATTTCCATATTTCGTTTCTTTGTAATCAATAGTTGAAATTCCACTAATAATTTTACTATAGTTGAAATTTCAATATTTCCACTATAGTTGAAATTTCAATATTTCCACTATAGTTGAAATTTCAATATTTCCACTATAGTTGAAATTTCAATATTTCCACTATAGTTGAAATTTCAATATTTCCACTATAGTTGAAATTTCAATAATTCCACTATAGTTGAAATTTCAATATTTCCACTATAGTTGAAATTTCAATAATTCCACTATAGTTGAAATTTCAATATTTCCACTATAGTTGAAATTTCAATATTTCCACTATAGTTGAAATTTCAATATTTTCACTATAGTTGAAATTTCAATATTTCCACTATAGTTGAAATTTCAATATTTCCACTATAGTTGAAATTTCAATAATTCCACTATAGTTGAAATTTCAATATTTCCACTATAGTTGAAATTTCAATATTTCCACTATAGTTGAAATTTCCATATTTCCATATTTCGTTTCTTTGTAATCAATAGTTGAAATTCCACTAATAATTTTACTATAGTTGAAATTTGAATATTTCCACTATAGTTGAAATTTCCATAATTCCACTATAGTTGAAATTTGAATATTTCCACTATAGTTGAAATTTCAATAATTCCACTATAGTTGAAATTTCAAATTCGCCCTAGCACCGCTTTGAATGCAAAACATTTCAACGTATAACTCGGCCATTTTTATTCCGATTTTTATGCAACTTGGTGGAATGATAGATGTTCATAACATGTATGGCAAATTAAATTACGATAGGATAAATATTGCGGGAGGAAATCACTTTTTATTAAATTCCAGAGGCGGAAGGGGGCGTGGTAAAAAAAATAAATAAACTTGGTCAGCATCTATACTACACGAGTCCACATTCTAAATTTGGTAGCTCTATCACTTATAGTTGCTGAGATCTCTGCACTCTTACGGACGGACTGACGGACATGGCTATATCAATTTCTCTTCTCATGCTGATCAAGAATATATATACTTTATAGGGTCGGAAAAGCTTCCTTCTCCCAGTTACATACATTTTGGCGACTTTAATATACCATTTCATCCTATGGATGCATGGTATAAAAAGTTTAGTGGTTATTGGACATTGAATGAGAATAAAACATTTAAGAAATCGTATGCTTTGTTTTCATCGTTTTTGTCATCTTTCGTCGAACTCGAACTTCTTCTGTTCAGCTCTTGATGTGTACTCCTGTTTTTATGTTAATTCGCTTCTCCTCTTGAATCTCGCCCCACTCGTGAGGGCTGCCTGAACGGAGTTGCCAGACCCAGTCCCACATTAAGGCTGTTATAAAGAGTAGAGATTTTTTATATCCTACTGCAAAATTAATAACAATTGTGTTATAAATTATGTAAATTAGTTCTTATTTTTGATTCTTAGAATATTTTCTTTTTTTCCACGGCATAACTGTTATTATTGAGAAAAAAAGCTCTATTTAATCTATGATTTTTTTTTAATATTTTTATTAATTCTTAATATAAACCCCAAAATGAGATCAAATTCTTTATGAAAAATATAACAAAATTTTTGTACCACAAAAGAAAGTGCATATTAAAAGAAATTCGAACGAAACGTTTTGGTGGGCCCTCTAAACCACTGTTGGAAGGCATCCGTCATGTACTCCCGCGTCGTCATCGGTTTATGATTTCCAGGGGCAAGAACACAAATGCTGAAAATGCATATTATAAATATCGAGATTAACACAGCGGGGGGCATGGTGATAATCCATTTGGCTACTGAATCCGTCTCGTTGAGCCATTTGGATCTGGGCATTATGGCCCCACAGCGCGTCAAAGGGACACCGCAAGGACATATGTCTATGTCCTGAAGACGTTCAGTGGGATAGTTGCATATGATCTCGGCAAACTCTGCTTGGATATCATTGAGGCGATCTGGCAAAGCTTCTACATATTTGTCGATCAATAAACGTTTCTCAAACGCTTGCCGCAAGCGTTGAGCCCTCGCCATCAGTTTGGAGAGACGCGTAACCGAATCCCTGTCAAGTTTGAAGTCCGTTGAGAAGGGTAACAAGCCTAACATGTATTCGGAAAAAAGTAATTCTTCCATATTTAGATTGAATTTTTCCAGATTTTCAGGTTCTTTGAGGACTACAGCTCGCTTGGCTTTGGGCGATCGTTGTTTTTTGGTCCCAAGGATAGGATTGCGTAATTGTTTTTTCTTAGTCCGATTAGGTTTGAGGGAAACCTTGGGTGAAACCGTGGCGAAAGGTTTCTCTTCTTTCTTTGGCTTCTCTGGTGTCGAGGACTTAAGTTCGTAGGTTGGCTCAAGTCGTTCTTCCTGTGTCTCTTGGGGACCTTCTGCGACCTCTTCGATTGCATCTAGAGTAGGAAGACTATCGAGGACTTGGCTTTCGCTCACTTTTGCCACTGCATCTTGCCTATCTGATGATTGACTTATATTCTTAATATTGCGTAATTGTTTTCTCTTAGTCCAATGAGGTTTGAAGGAAACCTTGGGTGAAACCGTGGCCAAAGGTTTCTCTTCTTTCTTTGGCTCCTCTGGTGTCGAGGGCTTAAGTTCGTAGATTCGCTCAAGTGGTTCTTCCTGTGTCTCTTGGGCATCTTCTGCGACATTCATTTCGCGTGCCTCTTCGATTGCATCTAGAGTAGGAAGACTATCGAGGACTTGGCTTTCGCTCACTTTTGCCACTGCATCTTGCCTATCTGATGATTGACTTATATTCTTAATATTGCGTAATTGTTTTCTCTTAGTCCAATGAGGTTTGAGGGAAACCTTGGGTGAAACCGTGGCCAAAGGTTTCTCTTCTTTCTTTGGCTCCTCTGGTATCGAGGTTGGCTCAAGTGGTTCTTCCTGTGTCTCTTGGGGACCTTCTGCGACATTCGTTTCGGGTACCTCTTCGATAGCATCTAGAGTAGGAAGACTATCGTGGACTTGGCTTTCGCTTATTTTTGCCACTGCATCTTGCCCATCTGATGATTGATTTATATTCTTAATATTACGTAATTGTTTTCTCTTAGTCCGATGAGCTTTGAGGGACACCTTGGGTGAAACCGCGACCAAAGGTTTCTCTTCTTTCTTTGGCTCTTCTGGTGTCGAGGGCTTAAGTTCGTAGATTCGCTCAAGTGGTTCTTCCTGTGTCTCTTGGGGACCTTCTGCGACATTCGTTTCGGGTACCTCTTCGATAGCATCTAGAGTAGGAAGACTATCGAGACTTTCGCTTACTTTTGCCACTGCATTTTGCTCATGCTCGTCTGATGATTGACTTATATTCTTAATATACTCAACGAATTGCTCCATGTTTGCGAGGGGATCTTCATCTCCCTCACTGAAGTGCATTTTCCTTGGCTTGACCTTGACTTCCCTCTTATTAAATCGAACCGTAAGTGGTTGGCAAATAGTCTTTTTCCTCTGATCCCCCAATGACCTTCTCTTGCTGATTCTATTCCTTATTAAAGTTTCAGAAATTGAGTGTGAGCCCTTCAAAGTTTTCACTTGACTAAAGTCGATCACCTGCACAAATTCTTCCGATAACAGCTTCGCCCTAGCCGATTGACTGACTCCTCGATGGCTGATATCCGAATGCGATAAGCGATCCATCACATTATTCGCAGTGCTAAGTCCGCTCTGTAGTTCGATAACCTTAACTACATCCGAGACATTGACTAGCTCCATGGATTCCATGCGTTCATTGATTAACTGTGACTCAGCCTCAGGTTCTTCTATGATGGGTTCGAGGACTTCCTCGGAGTGGAGATTGTACAAGGCTTTCTCATCTACTCCCATTTCTTTGATGTGCTTGTTCTCAATGCCAATAACTTCACTACTAGTCGTCACCCATGTGGTCTGAGGATCTCTGCGGACCTTGCGAACGGGTATGCCACTGCGCCTCTGCTCAGTCTGGTCTATCAGGGAGGACTTTCGCCTGAGGCCATGGTTGATTTTGCATTTCGGAGGATCGGGAATGCGGCGCAGATGAACAACATCTTCCGACACTCTAGGATGAACAGGACACTTATCCTGCAATCGCTTTTCGTTAATTTTCTTTATCTGGGGCATTATTTTTAGATCATTTTATTTGGTGACAATTCACAGCTTACTTTAATGTAGAGAAATTTGTTACTACGAATCCAACTAGTGGCCAGTTTAAAGCTTTTGGAGTGGAGTCACCTCAATGTATTTCATTTCGTGTACAAAAAATGTTCTTTTCTTTTTTGCTTTCCCACTTTTTCGTTCTCTTCTTCAATTGCTTTACAAACAAAACAAAGTGCAAATTTATGTGGCAAGGCTCTCGAGAAGGAAAAATGGCAAAAAAAAAAACACTGTTGTTTCAATGCAATGCTTTGATTCTTACCTCAAATGTATCGCTTTGCCGTCTTGCCGTCGAAAAACT
Organism: Drosophila sucinea; assembly: GCA_018150745.1. NCBI lineage: Eukaryota > Metazoa > Arthropoda > Insecta > Diptera > Drosophilidae > Drosophila > Drosophila sucinea. Next base: position 235,212 of record JAECWP010000153.1, on the reverse strand, counting down.
CTTGTGCGAACACAAATTTGCATACGAAATGTTGGCAAAGTGGCAAATCAAATGAGGGTCTTCCACTTACATTCCATTAGCCCTCGATTTCAGATCGGAAACTTTAAAGTGCCACAGAATTTTCAACTGTCGGGCATGTCGGTCAGTTGGAGTGACTACTTAGGAATGCTGTCCGCATCTGCTAATCGCATATTCCAATCATGAAAATATTGTGCACTCGTCTGCTCTAAACTGCTCTCTCAGCAGTCTTTTGCTTCTGTTTTTCTGTTCTTTTTTCTTCTGCTATTTTTTTTTTTTTTTTTTTTTTGCCTGTTTTGCATTCTGACAATTGCTTTGGTTATGACAAAATTGCAAAAAGGAAAACAAGCAATGGGATATCGACATTTGCATGTAAAGCGGAATTTACTTTCCCAAATGAAATGATTCAAGGAGCTTTTCGTAAAGAAAAAAATGAGCTGAGAGAGGGTTTCGAAAGTTCTTCACAGGGAAAATAAAAATTAAACAATTAAAACCATTCGAATTTGCTCTGATCACAGTTGTTAGGCAGTTGAAAATCTTTCTGCAAAGTACACATTACTATCGGCTTATTAATTTGTTATTCATTTTTAAATAAACGGAACTATTCATAAATCATTCAATTGTGTAAATCAAAGCTTAATGATCTATCCCAGTGTGAGATTTTTGAAAAATCAAATTTATCTTTTGTCTTACTCGGATGTTTATATTTTAAAAAATTTTAATATTAATATTATTAATCCTTTTTTAGCAATAATAGACACGGTATGCAAGATACCTCATGGAAATAAGTAAGTTTTAGAAAAAAAATGTATTTCAAATGAAAGAAAAATAATATCTTTTTTGTAGCTTATAAATCTAATTAAAAGATACAAAAAATAATAAAACTTCTTTTTTTTAACTCATAAAAATATCGAAAGATAAAAAAAATCTTTATAGCATACATATTTCATTTTTGGCGAAATTCTAGCCAATTCCAATGATTTCCACTAATCTATTTTTGTTTAGTTATTAATATGATGGCCTTTTACTTGAATAAACTTGTTTAGGTTGTTCAAAGACTTGACAATAATGTTTAAACTTTTGAAAAATAAAATTTTTTATAAAAACGAAAGCCTTAATTTGACAGAAAAAATAAAAACGATAATCTTAAAACTAGAAACGTACAGAATTTCTTCAAGGCAAATGTAAACAATTGATCAAATAATATCAAATTATAAAATAAATTAATTCCTAACAAACTTAAAAGCTTTTAACTAAATTAACTAAACTAATTTTCTTCAAACGACTGTTGCCATTAAAAAGAAATTCTAGAAAGATTTCAAAGATTCTACTCTACTGCATAGGAAAATCTAGTTTTATTTCTAATTTGTTTGGTTTCAGCTACTCGTTTGATTGGAATCGTGGCAGCAGTAGAACGTCTTCTTTGCAGGTGAAGCATAAGTCGCATTTTTTTTTACATATATCTCCCAAAAATGTTATAAAATATATGTTATTTAATATGTAGTCAAATTTTAAAAACAGTTGTATAAGTATTTTTCTTTTTTTTTACTTTCCAAAATCATTTTTTAAATAGCCTTTTAATTTCTATTTTTTTTTTTCGATCAATGAATTTTGTATTCAAAATAGCTTAAACGTGTGCCAATAAATATTTTATATCAAATGGTTAACACAGGTCTAAGAGATTTCATTCAAATTTCAATAGCCATAATGATTTTATGTCTGTTTCACTTCTTAACTACTATTGCAGCACCCCTCGTTCAATTGGTAGTAGTTTAACACTGTAAATGAGGTTAATTCGATTATCAATATCACAAGCTAGATAACCCAATCACAGATATTTTCACTTCTCAATTGATTCCAGCAAACATTCAAATCAAACAGGATAAACTAATGGAATGAATATGTGTGTGTGAGAGAGAGAGAGAGAGAAGAGGTTGGGGTTGGGTTTTAGGCTTTAACCCAAGGTGAATCATTCTGTCCAGTCAATTGATGGCACATCTAATCTGTCCCAGACAATTGTATCTATAAGTGAGGGTGGAGGGAGACAATTGTTATGTTCTGTTGCCCTCTCTGCCATTCATTCATTCATTCTTTACTTTTTTCTTTTTACTACTATTGCTCCGTGTCTCTCTCTGTGTGTGTGTGTGTGTGTTTGTGTGTGTGTGTGTGCACTCAAAATAATAGCAAAGCAAAGTGGAGAGTCCGTTCGGGTGCAGCCTGGGTGTAATGGCAGCGTTTACTCAATTTTAGTACATAGTAAACGTATTTCTTTTATGGCCTCGAGGTTATTTGTGCAATGCACAGACTATAGAGTGAAGCTGCTCCTGCTGCGTTCCCCCACACAACCCCCCTCCACACACACACACAATAACAAATACACACATTCAGCATACTACAAAAAGATATATCCCTGACACAATAAACGAACTTCGCTTCCTGAGTGGCCATTTTACTGGAAGGCTTTTCATATATGGAGTGCCTGCACCCCACCCACCCATCCCCCTGCTCACCCACCGACAGAACTAAGCAAATACTCTCACAAGCAAATATGATGAAGTATCGGGGGGATGGGGAGAGGGTGGTGGGGCGAAGGTGTATGCATTTGGTTTGCTTTTAATTGCTTTCAAGTAAACAGAATGCCCCTTTGGAAACTGGCACATAAATATAATTGCCAAGTCGAGTTTGTATGGCTTCAAAATTTAAAGCCACGTTAACCACCATCCTCCCTCCCCCCTACCCCCCCTGGAGGCCATAATGCCAGTTCAGTCAGAGTCAAAGTCCAGTTTGTGTTTGCCTAGGTGGGTGGGTGATGGGGCGTGTGTGCCGAAGGTGTTATTTAATTAAATGCCACGATTTGGCAGTTTACATATTTACTACACTGATTATTGTGGTCTCTATTGTTTCCCATTACACTAGTCGACATGTTTTCCAGACACACTAAATCTCAACACAAAGAGATCAAAAGTAGACCAAATTATTTTTCTAATTTCAATTAGGTCATTATTAAATTGAATATGATTCACGCATCAGCAGCATTTTTACTAGTCTTTATGATTACCATATTTACTTCAAGGCATTTTATTAGAGAACATTTTAGAATATATATACCAGGGATGCGACTGGTAAAGCTCTCCAGAGCTTTCTTTAATAGATTTCATTTTTTTGTCTTTCCTAAATTTGCTAGCAGTTTATAGACAATATAGTATATAGATATTTTCAGTTCTATATTCTTAGAGGCCATTTTCAATATGTGTGCATTAAGTAAATAATAAAATAAAGATTAAGTTTTGAGTTATGGGCAACAAGTGTCAAAAACTTTGACTTTTGATTGGGTTATTTAAAGATAAAAGAAACTGTGCGTTCAGTTTTCAATAAGACACTCATTAACAAATATAAATTTAAGTGCAAAAAATTTCAATTCCACCAAAAACTCATCATACATTCCATTATACAGCATATTTGAAGTTATCTTTTCTTTTTTTCTTTGAGTAGCAAAAATTGTACTCTTGAAATTTACTTGGCAATTTGAAAGGCAACTTTCAGTACATTTTTATTTATTTATTTACCTTTTGTGCATATACATAAGTATATATTACTAACTCTGCGCTAAGCACTTAAATCGGAATTATTCAAACGATTTTTACAACTTATTCTAATTGGAGTTAATGCTATGACAAAATTGTTATTATTATTTTAGTATATTCATGTCAACTTCGATTTATTAATTGTAGAATATTTGCAATTTTCGTATGCAGGAATTTACCACAATTCAAGTTTTGCTTTTCAGTTAACTAACCTTTATTGTTTAAATAGAGAACTATAGTTTACAAGTATTCTTTATAACTATAATAGAGCAACTAATTTTGATTCGTCTTCTTTTAGAATTCCTAAATTGTGCGTTTTATGTACGTGGAATGCGCCTTTCACAATAATAATTATAATTCTGAATTAAGCTAAGGTAGCTAAAGCTAATCGGCTAAAATATATTATTAAAGACACCCCAATCAAAGTATAAATATATTTACATCTTGCTCATTGCTCCACAAAATATTAAAATATATAATACAACAATAAATTCAGATAAAGTGATAAATTCCATATATTAATTAAACAATGGAGAAATATTAATAGTCAGACACTACCTGTCAAATTGGAAATTGTTACTTTTTAATACATTTATTCTTAATTATATCCCAGATTTCTCTAAGTAAAATAATAGTTTGTGATTGCGATTTTGAATATTTTCGGCTTTAATATTTCTGGACATTTGAAAGTGCTTCTGTTATACTTAACTAATCTTGCATTAAGTAACACGATCTATAATATTGATTGTACGATAATCTAAAGCTCATTACATTATTTACCAAAGCATTTTCTAAAATTTGTATTACAGTTGTAATGGCATTTTACATAGATAAAGAAAATTTAAATACTTTTATTCTTTTCTGCAACAATTATATTTTGTTGACTAGTCTTTGTTCTTTTTTATTTTTTTGCTGTTGTGGAACCAGCAGTTTAGTCAAATATTTTTCTCTTTTGTTTAATTTTTTCTTGTCGTGTTTTTTGTTTTCTGTTTTGTTGTATTCAAACACCGTGTCGAGGGCGAAGTGGAAGGGTTTTGGGGTTTCGGCTAGTGATGGGGGACGGTCGGCGGTGCAAGTGCCAGCTGCATTAGGCCATAAATTTGCCAAAAAGTAAACAGTAAACATTTTTTGTCATCTGACACACCCGCTCCAACCTCTGAGTTGCCCACAACAGGAGTTTCTCCAACTGTTTTAAATAATTATTTAACATTTTACATTGTTTAGTTTGGCGCGTTTTGTGTCATGCGGGTGTTTTGTTTGTTGTAAGGATTTGCCCGATTTGCATTTGTGCCAAAACGTTTCATGAATGATTCATGTAAAAACCCAGCCCAGCCACTCCCCCCAGCCCATCCTACCAGCCAGACCCAGATGGTGACAATGAATGCTTCGATTTATGCGACGGGGATGAAAGCGGTAGGGAAGTGGGAGGGCCATGGCGTTTGCTGAGATTAAGGAGTTGTAAAGTGTCCTTTAGAAAAGTGTCTTTAATGAGGGCGGATTCTTTAACTTTCTGAATTTGTAAATTTGGCATTTAAAAAGATATCGGATCAGAAACAGGAATCGTAACCTTTAACTTGCCACCTTGATCGAATTTTATTTGATTTTGTTGGTCAATTAGTACGAAAATTTTGTTTATCATTTTGTGCATGATAATTTCAAATTAAGTCCAAAAAACATTTTACTGGCTTCATTAAATTTACTTTTGCTCTGTTTCCTTCTCTAGGTACATTTCCTGTAATTTCTTTCGGGTTTGGAAATGTTTCTGTTTCGGGAAATCGAACAAATTGCTGATTAAAGTGCTTTACTCATCTCTGTTTACGTCCTCAGTGGGTCGAGCGAGGTCCTGCGATTCATTTTCACTGTCTGGATCCTTGGGTTGAATTATGGGAAATTTCATTTCATTAACATCATTGTTTATATAATGGCGATTTAGCTTCTGGAGCTCCTTGAAGTCGCGTACCTTTTTGTTTAGTATTTCACGTATTGATTTCTCCATTTTGACTGAATCAATACGCTCTAGTTTTTGATAGATATCATGCAGATCAATATACATTTCCCCGATATCTTGATCGACAACCGATGAATTGCTAAGATGCGACCTCATTGTTTCGTCCATTTGTTTCACCTGCGCATAAACCGCATCGTAGGATCGCAACTTAGAAACGATCATGGGCAATATAGTGGAAATTATGTCTTCGATTTCCTTTTTATCCGAACTAGAAAGCAATCGCAATTTCTCCATGGTTCGTTCCATCATTGTCTCCAAGTTACCGACTAGTGATTCAATGTCATCTGATGATGCTTCCGCCGAAATCTGTGGCGGTCCAGATGATGATGTGGTTTCCTCTGCGTTCTTGGAGTCGATGTTATGCTCGGGTTGGTCTTCAATTTCTTTGGATTTTACCTCGCTGAAGGACTTCAAATTTGTCAATTGTTCGGTCATTTTGCTACTTTTTATTATTATTTTTTAGCCTAATAATTCGAGCGAACAAACAGTAATACAAATAAGGGTATTCTAAAATAGATTGGTGTAAATATCACGACCTACTTATCAAAAAAAAATTAAATTTTTCAACATCCTATGATAAATATTTCAACTTGAAATACATATGTACTTTCGATTTTTTTTTGAATTGGCTAAAGGACATTTTAAATTTTGTATTTTCTTGCTTCCCTTTATTTTTAGGGAATACGTTTATTTTATTGAAACTATTTTAGCTCACTGACAAACTTTTTGAAATCAAGGGTAGATGCATATAACCGATAATACCCACATGTAAATTCCAACAAATAGATGTGAATAAAAATAAGAATAAATGAGCCATTTGATGCAAAATTAATTGACCCATATTGTAAAACCAGTATAACAGGTTCTTCAATTCGAAGAATTTAAGTACAAACACATACTCTTTTTTTATTTTATTGAATTTGGAGGAACAATTGAAATATATATCTATTCGGCACGACCCAGGCTAGACGGGGCTTTTGAAGAGGCGAAGTGTTACGAACCATCCTACTTTCTAAGCCTCAATTTTGGCCTTTTCGAACCGATAAGAGGATCCAGTTGCTTGCCGCAGGCTTCTCCCTCCAGAAATTTCGATTTTTCGTCAGACTCTTTGGATCTGCATGCCAATGCGAAGGAATCTGGAACTGCCTAATTTTACAGGCAAATATCGGAATAAGCAACCATCTTGAATAAGGCAGCCAAAAAATGCCGCTAAAAATTATCACAATCGAGCATCTAAAAGAGAATCCTTGTGGTATATAATGAAGATGTGAATTCGCAATAATATTTAGCTGCGAATGATGAAGCTATAACGACCGATCAGCAATTTAAGGCACTGAAAACCACCAACTCCTTTCTCAATTTGGTTCAAAATAAATGTTAAATCTTCGAAATCAAGGAAATAAACCATTTAGAAGTTCCTGTATTCTGAAAGAATAACCTTTTGTTGAATTATGTAAATGCGATTGGAAATAGTTACCTTCGATTAATTGGATAACGACGAGAACATGAGCCTGGACTAAACTGTCTTCCAAACAGAGATCCAAATACGAACATTTTTGTTCTCCATCCCAATGCACAGGAATATGGGCATATTAAAAGGAGCTCCTGATAACGAATCCTTGTTCTATATTATGAAGATGTGAATTCGCAATAATAATTACCTTAGCTCATTTTTTTTAAATACTAAATGGGGTAAATTTTCAATCAAGGAATAAAATCTTTTAGAAGTTCCACAATCCAGTTCACTTCTGTAAGCTTCTCCCTCCAGAAATGCGGGCCGAGATGGTGATAGACCAGACTCCCCTCGACATATCCAAAGCAGCATCTGAAAGCGAATAATTGTGGTATATAATGAAAATGTGAATTTGCAATAATAATCACCTTTATGGCACTGAAAACCACCAATTCTCTTTTCAATTTGGTTGAAAATAAGTGTTTTTAAATCTTCAAAATCAAGGAATAAAACAATTCAGAGCTTCCTGTTTTCCACATTTAGGAAAATGAAAGGCTTTCGATTCAAGTAACTGCCGATAAAAGGTTGATAGATTTATATTGTTAGTTTGAATACCTAGCTTACTTGAACATGAGCCAAAATGTCCTAAATGTCAGCCGCAACTGAAAGACTATGTAAATTGTGTAAATTGTTGAATTATGTAAAAACGGAAGGAAATAGTTACCTTCGAATATTTGGATAACGACGAGAGGAAAAGCCTTGATAAAACAGTCCTTTAAGCAGATGCCCTAGTTTACGTATTTTTTGTTTCTTTTTTTGTAAATCAAGGAATAAATCAGTTTGAAAGTCCACGACACAAACTATTCACGTTTTTCACATTTTTCCGTAATTGTAGAGGAAAGGTGTTTACTGCTCAAGTAACTTTTAATAACTGCCGATAAGAGGTTGATAAACTCATGATGTTGGTTTGAAGTATAATTATCCAGCCTACTTGTTTGTATTCTTCTTCAATGAACGACTTTTGCATTGCCTACTATGTCAACATTTATGCAGTAGATTGGCCACTCTATACAAATAAATGAAATATTGTGTCCTATTCCCACTTGTAATTGATATTTAAAGCAGTTTCGAAAGACGGCAATTTGTAAACACTTATTCAATCGATAATTCATTGTGAATTTTTAATCTTAAAAAAAAAAGATTATCATCTTATTAATGATATAGTTTAAAGTCAATATCTTCAGTGTTTTGCACTGGATTATCATGAAACTTAATATTTGGCAGTTTACTTTATGTCCAAACGATCGGACTACTATATCCAAGAGCTCCCATATAGCGGATGCAAAAGAAATGTAATTTATGAATTTTCACTTGATGCATGATATATTCAGATAGGCCCGGCGACTTACTTTATTTTTTTTATAGATATATACTTAATCAAGTAAGATATTTTGGGGGGAATCGTGAACAATTTTTGCAAGCAGTGCCCAGGTTTTATTATTTCTTCTAACCGAAAAACTTGTAAATATTCAAATAAGTCCGCTTTTTAGGATGCACTCAAACTGATTAAAAAATACTCTGGTTTTTTATTGCTTTTACATATCTTCTTTAAGTTAAACGTTTTTACAATTATATAAAGTTAAAGTTTAAATTTAATAAGTTCAAAGTTTTAAAGACTGCATAAAATAACTTTTGAATTTAAAATTTTACTTTACTGATTTTCTTCGATTTTTCCTCCCTGAGCTTTCACCCAAATGTGTTCTAAATACTTTGGTAATAGATCTTTCGACGATTGAGTTGAAGCGAGTACTCCGATTTGCGGAACGCCAACATATTTGCCATAAAGGTGTTTCTCTCGGCACGAGCCACTGCCGCTGGAGTAGGATCACACGAGTTCCACTCGATTGGCTCCACGACTGGTTTCAACTGGTGATTCTTACTTGCAAAGACCACATTCGAATTGGTCAAGTTTGGTTTATTTTTTGGAGACTTCTTTGGTGATTTTATGTCACAGACTTTTGTTTGGTTTAGTTCTTTCTTTAATTGGGGATTCGTCCTTTCTTCTATGTGTTCTAATTTCTTATAGATTTTATGTAAATCGTAAAATATATCTGCAATGTCTTGATCTCTGGCATACGAATGATCTATGTGGGTTTCTAGTTTTCGCAAGATTCGTTGCATGTTCCTCAGCTGGTTGTCCTTACACTTGAGTTCATGCATGGCTTTTGGCATAATCAGGGTCATCAAGTCGTCGAGATCCAAGTCATTCGATTGCAATACTGTCAGCGTCTTCTTCACTGTCCTTCGCAGCTTTTCGCCTCTGGCTCTCGACGACAAAGATGACTCCGCGCTGCTGCTGCTTATCTCATGAAGCGATTGCCATCGTTTGGGTTTGCCATGGGGTAAAAAATGAGACATGATTCACACTAAAAATTTGGAATGAAGTGAAATGCTGTAATAAGCAGAAACACGTTGCCTACTTAAATATTTAGTTGGTAATCGGTTTTGTTCTATTTCTTTTTGGAGCAACTTAACATTCTTGTTCTTCGTCTCGAATTTCGCATTCCCACCTGGACCGCTCCCCCAACCCCCCGCTTGGTTGGTTACCTGGCTGAATGTCTGCCAATCGAGCCAGTCAGCAGCAAATGCAAATTTAATGGTCTATGAAAAAGGGAAGGATCGGGCAAATGCTTTTAACCACATCCGTTGCTATTAGATGAACGGCAAAATGTTTGCTAAATAACAAAAACAACAATAGCTACAAAGCGTAGTAGTAGAGTAGATGAAGCTGAATAACAATGGAAAATGACGCCAGTGGAAATGTGGAAATGTGAAAATCAATGCGCATTAGTGCCTGGGCGGAATTGGTGTTATTTCATCTTCGAGAAGGAGAATAGAAATGGCAACGAAGACTTGAGGCAAGGTAAGGCAAGGCAAGGCTAATAGCATATCAAGTGAATGCCCCTCCGTCCCCTTTCATCCTTCTGTGTGATGCAGGTGAATTTTACATTAGCAGAAAAAGAAGTGGCAACTCACCGCAACCGCAAATGGCAGGACTCATCAATTTCAATAATAAAACCGATATACTGTAATCGAAATCAATTGTAGCGGCTGGGTTAAATGAACCAATCGAGATAGATTAAAGACACTAAAAGAAATGAGTATCCATGGCAGCAAGGCGAAATGCAATCGAGAACTGAAAATATTTGAAATGAGTGAATAGAAATTCGCATTCAATAGATTCGGGCCAAACATGAAGTTGATTTTTATTTTGAGTTGTGGCTCCTTCCTGCGGCATTCCCTGCCGTCATTCGTGTATGCAATCCCTCACACACACACACACACACACATTTACCCACACATTGGTAATGCATTCAAGCGCAAATTAAGCTTGACAAGCAAAAATTAAATTGTAGACATGTATGTACATGTATCTCTATCTCTATGTGTGTGTGTGTGTGTCTATGTAGATGTATCTGTATTTGTGCCTGCTTGTTTGGCAAAATATAATTTCTTCATGTACAGTTCATTAAACAGAGCAAACCAACTTGGAAAAGCTCTTAACTTCCCAGAGATGTGCTGAGTAAGAGCGAGAGAGAGCGATGGCGAGAAGGGGGAAAAACATGGCCGGGGAGTTGTGAGAAACACACAGATAAACAAATATGCAAATTGAGGCAGGAAACGAAAAATAAAGAAATAGTTAGCAAGGTGAGTATAGAAAACTAAATCAATATATGAGCATTCGACATTCGACAGAATCCTTCACAATTAGAAAGAGAATGAACAGAGACCGGCAAATCGTTTCCTTCCTTTCTCGGATGTCACTTGAATCAAAGATGATTACTATTAAAGCCTGAAAAACAATTTGTCTGTCATTGTAGATCTGTCAAATGAGTTTTCTTCCCATCCACTTGTGGCCAATGGACTCTGCTTATTTTTAAACGGCCAAGTAGAGCACTTTCCGCCCATTGCAAGGCAATATTATGGACTCCAGGTTGGACGGATCATTTCATAGGATGTGACTCACGCCTCAGTTCAACCTAATGTTACGTTCAATTATAAATTGTAAAACCTTAAGAATTTAAATTTTAACTTCGTTGTAAAAGCTGTCTGAAGCTGAAGCAACAATATGAAAATAAATTGAATGAAAAAAAATGTTAGCCAGACCAAGGGACAGAACACTATTACCCATCGAATCTCCCTTCCAGATCCCACCATGAAAAGCTCAAAATGTTTGTAAATTTATGTAAATACTATATAATATATTAGGTATCGGAAAACTAGTTTAAATTAAAACAAAGAAACTTATAAGGAAGCAAAAAAAAAATATATAAAGTCGTCGGCCCGACTTAAATATAAGATACATAATCATAAAGATAAGAATCACACGAGCGCTTTAGCGCCCCAACTGGCCAAATCCGCCCCTGCACCGCTTTCAGTACAAAATGCTTCTACCTATAACTCGGTCATTTTTATTCCGATTTGTATGAAATTTGGTGGAATGATAGATTGTGCGAATATTGCGAAAAAAATCATTTTTATTTTATAAATAAATTTTTATTGAACTTAAAACGTGTAAAATAAACTAAATTTTAATCTACTGTCCAAATGTATGCACTCTAGCTTTTATAGTTTCCAAGATATAAGTCTTCCAAGTATTATTTTTCATATATCGTGGTCAGAAGGGTAAAGTATGTAGATTACCTAACTGTATCTAAAATCTAAAATCAAGAAAGTCCCAAAGTATCTAACTCTCCCAGAACTTGAATAACTTTTACAATTCTTTGCCTTATTTTTTGCCCATTTGTCATATTAAGGAACTCACAACACAATCGTAAGCCATATTAAACAAACGAATTTCAAACAATATGAACCAATCATTGGAAATTCACATAATCCCAAAATAATTGATGAATTTCTGTCAATTGAAGTTATAATAAACTCTGTCAATTGAAGTTATAATAAACTCGAATTCGCATGCATTTCAATCAATTCCCCATTATAATTGACTATATTTTTGCCTGCGGTCGTGCAATAACAACGAGAACAAAATACACAATTTATTGCACTAAATCAACTGAAATCTATTTAATGAGTTAAACATAGTTTTAGTCTGATTATTGTGCGAGCTCGTTGAATCAGAATGCAGATAATCAATAACAACAAAAAGAATTTAACTGAAGCTGAATAGACGTTTGGGTTGCAGGATGTCAAGTAGATAATTATTCAGATAAGATACACCGATTGTACCTATGTACATATATGTATGTTTTAGCTGCAGCCATAGCTTAGTCGTTAATCATAATCGCGACTTATCGATTAATAATAATTTCAAGTTCGATTAAATAATGTGCTAATTTGAGAATGGTTCACGAAAAAACTTTAGCGTAGATCATAAAAACATGAGGATCCTAAAAAACTTAAAACACAAAAATAGTGTTTAAGCAATAAAAATAAAATAAAACTTATTAATTTATTGAGTGTTCTTTTTTTTAATTTCAACATTAAAACAGCAATTTTTTGAGTGTTTAAATTTGTATTTTACCAAAGAGAATTCAGTGATCGGAGAATTCATTGATCGGATTCATTGATATTATTCGGATCTTTATGTTTGTGTTTAATCCAGATAAGAAAAAGAACACATAAATAAAAATGTGTAGATAGAGTCAAAGTAATGTCGATCAAGATTATACTTAGTTTGTATACATTATTTTAATTTATTTGATGCACTTTTGAGGACGAGTTTCCAAGGATATTTAGATAATATTTAGTCCAAAGGTTATAGGGCATCTAAAAATATGAACACATGTGGCAAGGAATGGTTACAGATTCTTGAAAATAACTACAGTCTCAGAGTTTACTCTTATACATTTATATTTCTACTAATTTATAATAATATAATATGGACAATCACTGCCCAATCACATTATAAATTAATAAATAAATAAATAATATGCACATTTACATTGTTTCATAACTTAAAAGAAAATCTTTTGTGTATGCTGGTAAATATTAGATTAGATCCTAGTAGGTCCACGAATATGAAATCATTATCCATCTGTTCCATCATAAAATATTGTAGCATCGTTATTTATTGAAAGCAAATAAGGAATGTTTCCACTCCTTTTGACTGAAGGAGGCTGACTATAGTAAACAAAGGTTTCCAGATGGTTTTTCTTTGCAAGTGATTCCACCAATTTCAAATCGGTTAAAGTTACCTCGATCCACAAAGTGCAAACTGCAAATCCAAATGAAAGAGTATTAAAATCAATCTCTGCTGTAATCTCGACATGTATAAACGATATATATATATCTATTTTTTTTGATACAAGTACGTGTATATTGTATATTTTGTTTTGAGTGAGGCCAGAGGCGTCAAATCACTTAACCGCCAGGCACAAAGACAAAAATCCAGAGGCCGAAGCAATTTCCAACAATGACAGAGCCATAAAAATGTCTGATTCTGACATTGACTCCAACTCTCTTGCTTTGGCCTCGGCTTTTGTTTGCCTTCAATTTTGTTTCGGGTTTCCTTTATTTCTCTCTTCATTGTGGGCGTTGCCAAATCGAGCACTTCTTATTTATATGGATTTCCTTTTTGCCTTCTTCGTTTCTTCTCTTCTGTCTGCCTGCAATTTGACATTGAGGCACATTAACTTTGACATTCGCGTGATTATGACTCTTGAGAGTGCTTTGGCAATGACTTTAGCACTTTCATCATGGAGTTTGAGTGCGAGTTTTTCGTGTGGCCGAGCCAAACAATGAGAGGAATCCATCTGGCTTAGCTTTTGCCAACTCATTGCAGTCTTATCTGTTGCAGCCATTGATAAGGATTCAAGTGCTAAGTGCATGACTCTCTCTATCTATCTCTCTCTGTCCCTTTTTATATACATTTCTATCTCTTTGTATATAAATAACCGATATTGTGCTATAAATGGATTTATGCGAGAGGCGGGCAATGCGAAGTGGCAGATTGTAATGATTATGGGTATTTTTGCTACAGTTTTAGGCCAATCATGAATCAATAAATTCAACTTCACTTGAAGTGAATAGAGTTAACAAGTTTAGGGGCATTGGATGAAACAGTTTATCAAAGATCAAATATTTTTATTCATTTGCTACAAATGTGCAAACAAATCTCATCAAACGCCTTAAAACTTGTTTATACGTATTAAGACCAGGTTGTATCCATTATCTGATCAAAAGATGTACTCGAGGATTCCAGAATCAAATATTCATATGAATTATTACTAGTTTTAGTGAACGTTGAACATCCCCAAGCGTATACGACCGTTTCCGAATTTTTATAAGGCCATTACGAAACGGTCTAAGCTGAAAAACCTTATGCTTGATTTGGGTTAAATTTGAATTAGAATACTTTGATAATATTAAGACTTAACTGATGCTCATACCACATTAATTTCTTATGTAGATATGGAAGACTTTATCTCCACGGGGTTTCTTGTTTTACACTCGTTTTGATTGCAATATGGTTAATGAGTAATCATAATTATGTTTAATATTAGTTGTTCGAAAAATCTGTTTTTTATTTTATTACAACAGCATGATGATTGCCTGTGATAGCTCGAATCAGTATCATTTTATTAATTATTATTTTTCATTAGGTTACTCAGTTTTAAACTTTGTTAAACTTTGTTAACTTATATAATTTGATGGCAATCCATTTTGAATCGAAAATATCTCATTCAACAGGCAATTTTACCTACTTTGTTTTGGAATATAACACGAAAGAAATAATTGGAAATAATAATCAAAACGAATTTTGGTGATTAATTGCAAATGCAATTAAATTCAGTTTTTCTAGTGTTAAGGCTAAGCCACAAAATTTGCCCACCATTATCTCAATACGATGATCTATATATAGTATAGATTCTTTACGAGATATCTTTATTTAAATTATACCAAAATATTGAATTAAAATGCTTTTATTCTGATTTTGCATTATGTATAAATTAATTTCTTTTATGATAGATTGTATATAATAGATTTTAGCTAAACTAAATTTCATAAAGAATTGCAGGTATTCTGAAAGAAAACTTTCTAAATTCCTTATGATAATTGGCTGAAGAATTTGTGACGAATGCTCACTAGGAGCTATTTTTTTTTAATTCTCTGGCAGAGATCTGTATTACCAGAAATTTTAGTTCTTTATTGTTAATATGTACACTTTTTTTTTCTTCTCTATTTTGCTATACAAAGCCATTTGAAAGTGTTGATAGATAATTGGTCTATTATTGCTTCTCTGACCGCTTTACGTTCTCTGGTTATATGTAGATTGCAAGATTGGCCTGATTTTTACACAAACACACACACACACACACACACACACACATACGTAGAAGCAAATGATAAAAAAAGAGAGAATGCTCATCTCTCTTGTTCACTCTGTCAATAGTCACTAGACCAGAGCCGGCCACGCATAGCCCCCGGGGGCCGAAGTCAAAACGCGAAACTCATGTATACGAGCCGAGCGCTTGCCGAAGCCATCACAAAAATATTTGAGAACGTGAAAACAGAATTAGTCTCTCACAGCATTTCGATCCGAGCACTTCTGTGTCGCTCTGCTGAGAGGCTACACATGAAAAAATTGATCCTTGCTTTGTTTTCTCTTTCTTTCTCTTGCATTTAATCGTCGACTGCGCTCGTTGTCTTCATTGCGACGAAATGTGTTCACTTTTTAGTTTGCGCAGTGCAAAGCAACATTGAAATGCACAAATACAAAGATACTTTTTGTGGGCTCTCTTTGTGGCCGGCTCTGCACTAGACAAATGCTATCTATATGCAATCAGCAAATATGTGTGCATATATCCAATACATAATGCAACATCCCAGCCAATCTGGAAATTATGTCAAAACAAAACGGCCAAGTCAAGTCAACTCAACTCAACTCAGTTCAGTTCAGTTCAGCTCAAGCGGGGCACAGAGGAGGCATTTCAATTAAAGACTGGAAAGGAAAAAGAAGAAAAATTTACAAGCACAAAGGTTCAACTAATATGATATGCAATGAAAAGCAAACAGAGAGTGAGACAGGCAGAATAAAAGTGAGAGAGAAAGAGGATGGGGATGCGGATGGGGAGAAGAAAGACATGAGTTGGGCATTTATCAGTGCCAAGCAATCTGTAAATTTTAAACTCTTCTCTTACCAATTGCTGGGTATAGATGACTTGTGGCAATTTCAAAATTCGGAAATTGTTGAATTATAAGAATTACTATAGTTAGAAAAGATTTTACTAAATGGAATGAACTGCCTGCTGCTAAATGCATTTTCTACTGACTGAAATTTTTGTAAGTACTTTATGACATATTTATTAAAATTGTCTGGTAAGAATGAGATTTCGAAACTTAAACCTTGATCAAAGTTTTAATCAATGGAATCGATATATTTGATACTTTATAGTTATATAATTGATAAGCTTATATATAGATTCTAAATTTGCCCCTTCAACTCACCCATATAAACGACTTCAATCAGTTGTAGTTGATGCTAAACATTTAAAAAGTAATTCGGAAAATTGAAAAAAATTGTGTTTAATTTTTGTCGTATTTAAATCAAAGAACTCTGAATTCTAATGTACCTGGAGAAAAAACACGGCTAAGGCTGAAATTGTGTGGAAGTCAAAAAAGCAAAAGTGAAATATGAACACACAAAACGTGTTAACTCCGGAAATAGATTCATCATAAAGTTTAGACTGATATAGCAGAGCTTTATGAATTCAAACGTAAGAGAATTAACACTCATTTTCTTTTAGTCCCTCAAAGGATAACTGATGACTAGAAATCTTAGCCAATAGAGCATTAGGAATTCGTGATTTTTGTCAGATATAAATGATTTCGTTCTAGTTATTTATACGCCATTTACAAAAAAAGAAAAAAAACGAAGAAAAAAAGAAAATCATGTTGGGTAAAGGTTTACGCAGTCAGCGGAGGCAAAGACGGTGGGGGAAGATTCTTTTGGGGGCGGGTTTGTGTTGGCTTTGTATGCAATTGCAGAGCTGCATTTGGATTTCGCTTATTCTTTTTATTTTTACATATGTCTGGGCAGCATTTGTAAGGATTTACCCCCATCCTCTTTGCCATCTCTTGTGTGCGTTGTGCAAGTTAACTTCATTCACAAAAAAAAAAAACGAGAAAAAGAAAGAGAAAGAGAGAAAAAGTTAATTCATAAATCGTACAAAGCGCGCAAAAGATATGCTCTTCCTTTTGCACATCCTCAGAGAACCTCACCACCTTTCATATGCAAAATGCATTTAGTTCCTAAGATAAAAGCTTCCCTTTGGCAAAACGACGAAGGAGGACAGCGAGCGGGGAGGAGATCATGGTGGCAAGGTGGAAACATGCTTCTCCACTCTCTACAAATAAAAGATTTCTATCAGGTGGCTCTTATGGTGCATAAAAGTACTTAAATTTGTTTGACTTTTCCGAGATGGTGGTGGATTGCATGGCCGATTGTAACTCTCTCTCTCTCTCTTGTGTGTGTGTGTGTGTGCGTATCTGTGTGTTCGCCTCATTATGCGAAATTGCAAAAGCCACTCACGACTCACGAACTTGTTTGACTTTTTACCCATCGCTGCACACAGAACCAGGACTAGGCCTGCTGAAATGACAATGAACGAATCGCTTTGTTTGCGAATGCGTTTAGCGAGATTGTTCACGTGGATTTTGTTAGGGATATGGTTGCAAAAGTGCAATACACACTCATCTGGAATCATACACACACACACACACACACTCACATATCTGTACAAAGCGAGGGGTGCTCCATGTCGGCAATCTATTCTAATTAGAAAAATAGTTGAGGATATAATTATGATTAGCTTGCAAACCAAAACTCTTTCTTATGGAGTGTTAGGGTTTTGCAAAATAAAAAATCAGTTTTTTCGCCGTTCTTGTAGTCAATTATTTTAAAAACATTGTGTTAAAAGACGTTTTAGACGATCGGACAAAAGTTATAAGCCTTTTAGTGACCCTTCTTTCAAGAGCGGAGCGTCGACTTTAAAAACTTTCAACGCGTTTTTCTCAAAAACACCTTTTAAAAGTCGGTTTCTATCATAACTCAGAAACTTTTGAAGCGATTTAAAATATGAAAACTCTTTCTTTATAAAAAACTATTTTTCTTTTACCAATAAGATTGTTTTTTAATTATAAAATTATGAATTTTTTTCGTAAATTTCAAACTTCGACTTCAAAAAACTCAAAAATGAAAAAAAAAACTAAAAAAAATAAAGTTGGGACAAAAGTTTTAATTTAGCTACATTTCTTGAATTGAGAACTGAGAGGCGAGTATACCGGAAAAAGTCATTTTTACAAAAATTTACAATTTCGAAACTCTCGTCGTGGTGTTTTTTTAAATTTATTAATTAAAAGTTTTTCTTTAAGTAGTAAAAGCCAATTATCCAGCCAAAAATCAAAAATCGTCACGCCCCTACTCCTCCTTAAAGAATTTTTGAATTCCTCATTCTCAACTGATGATGGAGCGAACCAGCTCTCTAGATTAACTGACTACCAATAGACTAAAACTTAACTAAAATTTCCGTAATTCAATTTCAGTTCAATATATGCTTTATTTCCAAATTATTACATTTATTTTAAAGCTAGCTTTTTTTTTTTACATAGAATTTTTTATTTACATAGAATTTACTTTAAACATTGTGTGATATATTTAGATTGTAAAGAAAAATGGATGAAAAACCTTTAGTTCCATAGTAATATTTTATTCACTGAACTTATTTATTCATTGCTTAAATTGAAACCAAATATTTTGTTTAAAGCGCTGGCAAATGATAATGATAAAATGTTTAAAAGAAGTTATTCTTGGCCTCGAAAATATGTGAATACAAATTAAAGTGAAATTTTATTTAATAAATTAAACATAAAATTTAAATTTTAAATCAAGCAGTTTGTTTATGTTAGTGTTTTTGTTTACTTAGGGAATATTGACTCGTCATCGTCATAAACTTTTAGAGCCTTTTTAACCGCCTCTTTCTCTCTCCCTCTTCGTCTCTCTCTCCCTCTTCCTCTCTCAGGGCTTTCCAAGTCGTTAGTGAACAATTGATCTTGGAGGATTTGGCCATTCTGTTCGGCCAAACCATTCCCACACAAGATTTTTGGTGGAAACTTTTGTTTTTCATAAAGAAATTCATGGGAAACAATTGGCTTGATGACTTGTCATGCAACCCTCGTTAGCTTCACCTTTCCGAACCAGCAGTCAAGCATGAAATTGAACAGTTACTTAGCGGCATTTTCAATCAGGTGAAGGAGAGTGGCAGCAGCCATTGCTAAACAGCCATGAAATGGGCAGCATCCAGGAGACTTTATCAATGCAGTCAACAGCCACAGTCGCAGTCACATGTGTGACTTCTAGGACTTTATAAAGTCCTATAAACTCCTTGTGGATCTCATCTCATCACATCTTCTCCTCGGCTCAAGTGGCGACAATAGAGGGAAGTGACGCATCGACAACACCAAGAAGACCAACAACAAAAGCAACAGCAACACTTGAGGCAAACAACACCCCACACACACACACACACACACACACACTCACAAAAAGACGCATAAGACGCTTGCTTTTTGTTGGGCGTAAAACTTAAGGCTTAAGCCTTTCTGAAGGGCCCCTCCCAGAAGCTGTACGTGATTTTATCAAAGGAAACCAACAAAATGGAGAAATGACTCTCTGCCACATACACATACACACACACACACACACACACATCGTGTTGCCTCTCACTGGATGGCCCAAGGGCTGCGTCAAAATATGCCGCAATCAGGCTGCAAAACATTTTCATTTATATTTAAATAATACAAAAAGAAAAAAAACACAACAAACCAAAAGAAAAATGAAAAAAATATTTATATCTAGCAAGAGGAAAACGCGTTTTCGATTATGTTTAGCCGCTTTTCGGGCAGCTTATCGACGCCCTTCCACATCATGGCGGTGAATGGGCATGGCGGGGAGAGGGGAGGGGGGATTGGTTACAGGGTGGCCTATATATTTATTGCATACCATGATTTATTATAATTTTATGCATGAATCTCTCATTCTACACGAGATGTGTGTGTGTGTGTGTGCGTAATCAAAATGGGCGTGAACCCGCTCTAGGTAAAGCATTTGACATTCGCTTGCCAACTGAAGGCAGCCAAACCAACAAAAAACTGGACAAAAATGTCGCCTGAATGTATCTCTTTGGACCACAAATCGCATATTTCTACATATATACCACAACACAAATTCAATCAGCCACAATCTGCCCAAATATCGAAGATGACGATTAGAGATGGAATAGAATCCACAAGCAACTCAATCTGATGCAAGCCTCGTGAATTACATTCGTAATTTCTCAGTAAACTCTTCTTTATATTTTTATTTATCATAATTCTCGAGAGCTAAATTTGGTTTATTCATCAGTGATAAAAATTATCTTTAAGCATAAATATCAAAGAAGCTAACTTCGGCTATGCCAAAGTTTGTATACCCTTGCAGCTTTTGACCATTACATTTTATTTTCTAAAAAATTTTTTGTTTCTTAATCCAATAAAGAAATATTTTAAATACATTGGCCGGGGGCAGCCAATCGCCAAATAGTAGACAATGTAGCGATTGATATTCATATTCACACACACAATCGCAATTTTGACACATATATGTGCTTCACTGCTTATGCGTGCACTGCTTATGGCAGCAGTACTGCTGCATACTGCTGCTGCCATAATGCGTGCACTGCTTATGGCAGCAGTACTGCTGCATACTGCTGCTGCCATAAGCAGTGCACGCTATATGGGCAAATTTTATATCGTCGAAATCAGGCGTTATGTTTATCCGATTGTTTTGAAATTCACGCATATGACGTAATCCCTTTTTATTTATGCACATAATCAGTTTGGATAAGATTGTTCAAAAAATATAGAAGTTATTCACATTTAACGTTTGTATTTGTATGGCAGCTATATGATATAGTTGTCCGATCTTATTCAAAATCGCAGATGTGCATGTGGCTGTATAGAAAAGCTTATATACGAACTTTGAATGCGATAGCTCTAAAACTGTGGGACTAGATCGCGCAGCACCAGACAGACAGACGGACAGACGGACGTGGCTATATCAACTCGTCTTCTCTTGCTGATCAAGAATATATATACTTTATGGGGTCGGAAACGATCCCTTCTCTGCGTTACAAACATCTGACCAATTTTATAATACCCTCTGCAAGGGTATAAAAATCAAGTTGAAGCAGCAAGTTCTAAGTCAAATCAAAAGGCTAACCATTAAAACCCTTGATAATACCAATTGATACTAATATGGATAAAACTATTACACAAGTCAACGAAACTGGATAGTTTTCTGTTTTAGTGTTCCAATTCAATTTCTAGATACCAAAAAAAGACTTAAATTTTACTTAAATATTTGGTTGATTTACGATTTAATGGCAAAAAGTAAGATTTAAAGATTTCAATTAATTGTTTGAGCAAAAGATGGCAAGACAGAGCAAACTTTGATCTAAATATGTGTTTCCACTCAGGTTTTAGTGTTCAAAAAATTCAAATTTCACGTGCACAAGTCAAAAATCGTGTTGGCCAGTGTATACATTTTTAGCAATATCAAAAATTTCCCCAGTATTTAAACAACACTCGGGATAGTTACGTTAAAATTATATAGATATACATATTATGGCAAATTATCAAGAGCGTTGTAGAGGAAAGTCTTCTTCGTAGCGGAGGAAATACAAAAGAAAGCGAAAACTTAGCCAGTTACACCACAGCTAAAAGTTACTTTGTTTCATATATCATATTCAATAGCCAACAATTTCATAAAAACTCAAGTAAACAATAAATCTGTTGACACTCTCTACAATCAAATATATTCGAAAATATCAAAGAAGCTAACTTTGGCTATGCCAAAGTTTGTATACCCTTGCAGCTTTTGACCATTACATTTTATTTTCTAAAAAATTTTTTGTTTCTTAATCCAATAAAGAAATATTTTAAATACATTGGCCGGGGGCAGCCAATCGCCAAATAGTAGACAATGTAGCGATTGATATTCATATTCACACACACACAATCGCAATTTTGACACATATATGTGCTTCACTGCTTATGCGTGCACTGCTTATGGCAGCAGTACTGCTGCATACTGCTGCTGCCATAAGCAGTGCACGCTATATAGGCAAATTTTATATCGTCGAAATCAGGCGTTATGTTTATCCGATTGTTTTGAAATTCACGCATATGACGTAATCCCTTTTTATTTATGTACATAATCAGTTTGGATAAGATTGTTCAAAAAATAGAGAAGTTATTCGCATTTAACGATTGTATTTGTATGGCAGCTATATGATATAGTTGTCCGATCTTATTCAAAATCGCAGATGTGTATGTGGCTGTATAGAAAAGCTTATATACGAACTTTGAATGCGATAGCTCTAAAACTGTGGGACTAGATCGCGCAGCACCAGACAGACAGACGGACAGACGGACAGACGGACATGGCTATATCAACTCGTCTTCTCTTGCTGATCAAGAATATATATACTTTATGGGGTCGGAAACGATCCCTTCTGTGCGTTACAAACATCTGACCAATTTTATAATACCCTCTGCAAGGGTATAAAAATGTTTAAGCCAAGAAGGCGCTTTAAATAAATTTTTAAATTTGACTTTGTCAAATTTCAAAAGAACTGCTCAAAGCGAAATATGCTTTTTCGGTGTCTGTTTTATCTGTCCAAATATAGATGGTCGAAAACTCAGATGCCCAATTCCAGCAAAGAAAAAAAGTTCAAAAGAGAAGTTTTTATTGCATTTACATTGCAAGAGAGAGAAGTTCTACATGAACCATTGAACAGGCTTTTAGAATTAATTAATATAAATTCAATGGGATAAAAAAATAGTAATAATTTAAAACAAAGTTATTATAGTGTAAGAAACATTCATTTCTGAAATTTTCAATTTAATTATGACATTTCCTCCGACATTGATCGAAGAGCGGTTTGCAAATTTGTAGAATATAATGGGAATAATTCCAAATTCGATTGACTAAAGGAAGTGCCTATCTATTGCTAAGGGCTCTCGACCTATTAACGAGATTGTTGTATGCCTTCAGGAAGAAGCCTTCCGAAAGGCAACTGCTCATCGCTAACTCACGCTGATTAGCAATCAAATTGGTGGGAGAGAAGCCGCCAAACCAAAGTGGGTCAAATGGTTTGATGGGAAAAACGGAAAAAGAAAAGAAAAAACGAACAAAAATTGTTGCAGAATTAGGCATTCACACATACACATGCATGCAAAATGGGAAGAGAGAGAGAGAGAGAGAAATAACTCACACACACACCCACATACAGGTACACACACATATGCAATCCATGAATATTTCACACGGACAAAAGCATTCGGCAAAAGTGAAAGGAAAAGTGAAATGCCTGCGGATTATCACACTCTATAGAGTCATTCTCTCTCATTTCGACTCTCGCTTTGTGTCTTGCTCTTCACTAATATTATTGTTGTTTCTGCTGCTGCTGCTTTTGCTGCTGCTACTGAGGCGTCTGCTCATTAATTCATATGATGGCACTTTTGCTTCATTGACAATTCAGGCAAACCACTAGAGAAAGAGCGAGACGGTAAAAGGTTAAGTGCCAACTTGCACACGCACTTTATGGCCCCAAACCTCGCCAAAACTCCACCCAAAACGGAGTCGCCCCTTCTCGAAGCGATGCCCAATTGAATACATTATGCATGCATAATTGTTTAGAAATGGCCACAAATACATACATATTGCATATATGTGTGTGTGTGTGTATGTTGGGTGAGTACATATTCAAAACGCTAAATTATGCGATTAGCTGGCGCAGAAAAGTATGCTACATTTAGATGCATAATGGACTTATATGCGAATCCATTTAGTTGGGTGGATTTATTAAATTGAATAAATCTCAATTATATTCATTACAACATTTGGTCATCTTGATAGAAAAGGAATAATTCATTTGACATTTGCAATTGATTTAAATGCCATTTAAATGGCCTATGCGCTAATGCCACAAACATCCAATTATACAAAATACCGTCGCCTGTCATTAATGGCGCACAAAGTAAAGCGGCGATTAAGTTGCAGCATCTGCGATTAATAACGTATTTGCATACAGATAAATATATATGAAAATCTATACAAATAATATTAATAATAAATATCACGGCAAACCGCAACTTTGAAATGCTCGACATCACAACATTAAAATACAACAAAAAATAAAATATATATAGAAAAGCTTTTTGCACATAATTCGCGAGCAATTGAAATCATCCTCCCATCATCTCCCTCTCTCTATTTCTCTCTCTCTTCATCTATGCATCATTTGTTTGCAACGCGCATACGACCGCAGAAATATTTATTCAACTATTTTTTTTGCATTATTTGTGTGTGTGTATGTGTTTTTTTTTTGCCCCTCTGGCTTGTCAAACGATTTGCAAAACCAACTCTGGCGGCCGTTAACAATTGCATTTGCAGTTCGGTTTCTGTTTGCGTGGTCAATTCCCTTCTCGCGTTTTTTTTTTTGTTTTTTGTCCATTTCTGCTATTTCTTCTTTTGCTGTTGTTTTAAGCGTTAAATTTAATTACTCGGCAATGGGTGGGGAAATAAATGCAAAAAAAAATCATATACATATAACCGACAAATAAGTAAAAAATAAACGTAAATAAAAATTCAATTGGAAACGCGAATGGAATATAGAAATTTGAACAGCTGCTATCGAAAATATAAGCAAACAGAGCAACAACAAAAGGTTGTAGAAAAAATAAATGCTAGATGAGGTATACCACATGTTCGACAAACGCTTTTTATATTAACCAAAAATCAACACGAAAATTTACAAAAATATAACAAACATGCACTACCCATAAATATTAATAATCATACAAAGCAAACGCAACCAGCACGAGTTTTCAGTCTTAAAATTCAAATTGATCATCAATTTAAAAAAAAAAGAGAAGAAAACCCCAACAAAACAATTGAAAGCTTTGTGAATTTGCTTCAATAAGCTTGTTATGAAATAAATTTCCAACCTTGGGTCAGCTCAATCATATTGTTTAAATTAAGTGCACTGCAGAACATGTTTTCAACATTGTGTCTCCTGACCAATTATCCAGGACTCACAGCAGATTTATGGCACAATTTGATTTCTATGGAGCTTCTATCTCGGCCGTTGGCCTGCTCAAATGTTTGCTGGACACGCATTTGGGATTTAATTAATTTAACACGAAAATCATTCAGGCGATATTTCCGAAATTAAGCGAACGTCACATCGAATGGCTTATTGACATGCCATTGGGTAAGCAGACCAAACAAAAGCCGAGCAAACAAAAAGGTAATATAAATCTTGACCCAAGACCAACAGCGAGCCACTGGGGCCGAGAGTTTAGATATAACTGATTTCGGGCTACACTAAGCAAGTGGTTAAAAACATTTGAGAAAAAAACACCAAATTTATTTTCATAGATTGCTCCAAACTCCAAATTATTCGATCGATTGTTGATCCTATGGAAATTGATAGAAAATATTTTCTACTAATTGCAAATAGTTTTATAAAAAAATTTAAAATTTTATGCTGAAAATAAAAATTTGTCCATTTGGTAAATATTATTTCATTTCATATACTTTTTTTTTGTATTTTGTCATAACTTTCCGTTTTGCCACAGCGAACAAATTTTCAATTTCAATTTTCAGTTGCAATCTTTCAAAGTGGGAATTGTTGGTTGTGGTGCAAGGGAAGGGGTGGTGAGGGGGGGGGATGGGCGATGGGGCTTGTTAACGGCCATTTACGTTTTGGCCCGTGCAAAGTTTTTCGTCGAGTTTTGGTCTATTTCCAAAGTGTTTATGCGGCTACAAAATGAAGCAAAGCCAAAAAGTTTCGTCTTTCATTTTGCGAGACAAACTTTTCTGGCTTGGCCCACATCTTCTGCAGTTGGCAGCTGTGCAAAAGATTTACCCATAAATTGAAAAATTCAGCAAAGACTTTAATCAAAGGCAAGGATGGAATATAAAAATGTATATACCTAGATATATATATATATATTTTTTTTTTTTTTTTGCTACTGCGAAACCTCTAACGTAATCAATAAGCCAGGCCAAGACAATTGAGTTGTCCCATAGCCTTTATCACGATATAAGATTCGTTTCTCTCTACCTCTCTCTCGCCTATGTGTGTGTGTGTGCGGACAGGACATTAGATAAATAGGCACATGGCACGGAATATGGCCAGAGAGCGTCCGCACACGTCCACGACCAGGAGCTGGAGCAGGAGCAGGACCACGGCCAGGTTCCGTGCATTTGCAATGTCTTAATTGATTTAACACGAAATCAGTCAAACGATAATCGAAAATTGCTACGCAAACTGTTTGATTACATGCAACGTGGGCAAAAGGACGAGCTAACGCCACGGCCATGCCTTTCTAGCCATAGCCGGCCTCTGCCACGCTTCGTTGCCTTGTGTCTTTGGGACACATAATTGAATTTCATCCAAATTACAACCGTTAGTATTGTGGGCGTGGCCCCACACAGCCCACAGTTGTCGTCATCGCCAGCTCCAGAGTCGTATGAGCAATTGTCGTAATTGTGAATTTGTTTACGCATCATTCATAATCGCCTGACCTCGAATTGAATTACAGTTCCTTTCCCACACAGCCCATGCTCGATTTCCGTCTCTCTCTCTCTCCCTTTCAGTCAATTTATTCGGCGCCCAGTGTTGACTAATGCCCGTTAATTAGTCAGCGCGGCTTGTTTGCTTATTCTGCGGCAAGTTCAACTCCAAACCGAACTTGTCAAGAGGATGAGTTTATTGCAGTGTCGTTCCATTCAATTGTGTCAGTCCTAATGTTAGACAATTTATATTTATTTGCCTGGATATAAATATTTACAAGGAGACGTCTATATCCCTGGAAGGAGCAAATCGTGTGAGAGTTGATTTAGATTTGATTATAATGGAAATTAATGAGGGTTCGAGCAATACCAAAGCAAAACCCCAATTTGATTTATGTGGAATGTAGTTAATTATACCATCTAGAAATGAAAGTATTTCTGATTTCCGAAACTAATAAATCAGTTCAAATAGGCGGAAAAATTAACACGATTCTGAACAAAATTCTTTGTTTCGTGTTAACTAGAATAATTCCTCACAGTTGACATTTAACTATTTGTTAAATAAATATATTTTTATTAAAAGATATTAAATTGAGTCTATCAAATTAAATTAGATCACAGATCATCTTAAAAATACAATTTATTACATAGCTTCTATTTTCTTGTTAAAAACAAAAAATTGTTTATTCATCCCATTGAATCTTGGTCAATAAATTTTATTTTATTTTTTAAATAAATGATTTTATTCGATTTTTCTATCGAGTTTCGATATTTTGTTTTATAATTTGCATAAAATTATATTCCCAGAAATTTTAAATGACATTTAATTATGAAATTTAACTATAAAATAAATATAACAATTTTAATGGGATATGGCCAAGTTGAAGTTTGGAATAAATTATAATTTCGGGCATAAATTTGACTAAAATGAAACTTCTTTTTTGACTAATTGAAAGATACTTCGTTAACTGACTAAGTAGATTTGCAGATTTGGGATTCAGAAATGAGAATTATAATGGACAGGCACATAAAATCATAAGGATTCCGCATCTAATTATGATTTGCATATGATTTTATATGTAATTAAATCAATCAGGAGTAGCAATCCGTTTTGAGTTTCATTCAATGCATTGTTCGATAAAATAAGACTAATTGTTCATCAAGATCTTAGATCCTTAATTTTTTTTTGGTCAGCTTTCAGCTTAAGTTAAATAACTATTGAAATTTTGCTAATTGGCGAAATCGTTTGTTAACCCCGATCCCCCTACCTCCCCTTGGGCAAAACAATTGGCGCTTTTTATTGCCATACATAAAAATCATTAATTACAACAACTCGACATGAAATTTAAATGCCCATTGCACAGAAAGGAATGAAGGGAAACGAAAAGAAGAGACAAATATTGAAAAGCAAATTGAATTTTTATATGCAAACGCAAAGGTACATCGCGTATAGGCATGGCCCTCGTTTGGAACGAACAGCGCAGCATTTTGTGTGATGCTCCGGACCGACCCGGATCCAGTGGACCAACCTTTCTCTGGTCTCTGCATTGGTCCTGGTCTGCTTTGCACCTTACACAGTTTTATTTTATGATGGAAGATGGGAGGGGCTGGGGGTCAGGCAACATTTTTGCTTTTTATGTTCGACAGATTTTCGTGTTGGTATGTGAAACATGCTGATTCCCAGTGATTACAATTGTTGTGCTTGGCTTGGACTCTGGACTCTTGCCCATTCCCATTCCGATTCCGTTCAGCACACACCCTTTTGAACCCGTAAAAAGCACAACGAAAGCAGATAAATAAAAAGCACAACATGTGTGTGTGTGTGTGAGAGAATCTGTGAGTCTGCGTGTATCTGTGTGTAGGTTGGTGATTGTGGGCAAACCAACGCAAAATTTTCGCACACGTAACGTAAAAACGAACAAAAGTAAATGCAGATTCGAAATGTAAAGAAGGACTTTAGGAACACCCTGTATAACTGAGAAATCCTTTAAGGTTAGGACTGAATAATATTACAAAAACTGAAATGTTTATTAATTTTTCTAACTGAAAAACTAAAGTCAATTGAACATGTAACTAGAGTGGAATGGATTTCGATGATAACATTATGATAATTTGGCTTAATTGCTTAGAGATGCAATCGCTTTTTTATCGATAATAAATCGAAAGTCTACCATGTTCATCTCTATAAAAGGGCTGCAATCGATTGGTTCTTATCAATCGAAAGTTTTCTATATTCTATGGACCATTTTCTATCCATGTTGGATGATTAGGGTTTTACGTAGAGTTTAAATAAAAATTCATTTTCATAATTATCATTAAATTTTAGAACAGCTAATGGATCGATTGTGGTTACTTTCTTTGCTTTCTATGTTCAAATATAGCATCCAAAATCTTTTCAATGGATTTTTAAACAGCTGACCTAAATTTGATAGCTTCCCTATATGTAAATTTCAAACTATATCTTAACATATCATAGACTCCGACAGGTAATTAAAATGTTTTGAACTTGTCTACCTTTTTATACCATGCATTCGTAGAATGAAATGGTATATTAAAGTCGCCAAAATGTATGTAACAGGGAGAAGGAAGCTTCTCCGACCCTATAAAGTATATATATTCTTGATCAGTATCAATAGCCGAGTCGATTGAGACATGTCCGTCTGTCTGTCCGTCTGTCCGTCTGAAGAATCATCGAGATCTCGGAGACTATAAGAGCTAGAGCTACCAAACTTGGCATGTAGACCCGTTTGCTCTGCAGGCAGATCGAGTTTATTTTTTTTTTTCGCCCCGCCCCCGCTATTTGAAAAACAATATTTTGAGCCTCCATATCTCGGGAACTATAAAAGATAGAGCTTTCGGATTTGGACATTAGATGCGTGCAGTGTGCACGCAGACCAAGTTTGTTTCAAATTTTGGCCACGCCCCCTTCCGCCGCCGAAATTCGATTTTCAGCCGAAATATTTATCGTATCGTAATTTAATTTGGCACACTAATACATGTCACGTATATCTATCATTCCACCAAATATCACAAGAATCGGAATAAAAATGGCCGAGTTATACAAAGAAACGTTTTTCACTCATAGCGGTGCAAGGCAGATGCACGCGAAAAAGAGCGAGATAGCATATGCTGCAAATCACCGATTTGGTCGAGGGGCGCTAAAGTGCTCGTTTCCACAAAAGTCTCTCTTTTGCCTAGCATTTGAAAGAAATTTAATATATATCTCTTCACCTAATGCATGGTATATCCAAGTCGGCCCGGCGACTTACTTACTTTATTTCTTTATCAATTTCCTGATATTCTGAATTGTTTAGGTTCTCTCAAAGGTTTTTAATACGTTTTAAAATATATATTCGATGTTTAGTTTTATCTAGGATAAAAAAACAATAACCAATTCAAGTTAACCACAAAACAAATATACCCATCACCTGATAAAGAGTAGCGTAAACAGTAAAAACAGCAAAAAAAAATGTGTAAAACTTTTTATGCCGCTCGTTACAATTTTCGTGATGTTCTGCTGACAACTCAACAGAGATCAAGTTATTATCTGTATGTGTGTCTGTGGATATACATATATATATGTATATATAAAAGTGTGTGTGTGTGTCTGTGAGTGTGTGGGATTGTATGTGAAGAGATTTTGGCGCGGTTGTGTGGCGATCTGAGACCTGGCCTAGGACCGAGACCGGCGTCAGGGCCATGACCAGCTAGCCAGGTCCGTACCGTCCGTTGACAATTAAGGTGAATGAATATTTTAATATTGGCAAACAGATTACACAAGGTGGACAATGACAGGCCATGGACCACTCACTGCACTCCCCTCGTTACTCCAGAGTCTCCTGCTCTCCTGCTCTCGTGCTCGAGGAATGGCGTAAAATTTAATTCAATTGAATTGGAATTGTTGGCACAATGCATCAAAAATAAGCGAAACAACAAAAGATCCCAATGCAGAGACATTGTGGAAATCAAGCAAAAAGTCAACAAATAAAATGCAATTTCTGTTTTCCATCATGCCCCATGCGTACCACCCCCTCCCGTAGGTCCCACAGACCTCTCCCCGAACGTCATCATAATTAAGCACAAGGCAAAGTTGCAGTTTATTTACTCCGAGTAAAACAAAAAAAATGCAAGGAGACCAGGCAAATGAATGAATTGTGGCATGAATCAAGAGCTGTGGACATGCTGGATGAGTTCATTTAATAAAAGATTTAAGAAAAATATGAAGCACATAAATGAAATTATATTAAATAATGGAAAAATGCGAAAAGTTGGCATGATTGAGAAGAATTCGAATTATCTCTTAAAATCATTTCAAAAGCTTTTTGTAAAAGTAATTTCTTAGATTATAAGAAAAGTTATATCGTGGATAAACCACTGACTTTCAGTGATCAATATTAAAGTTGTAGCCATGTTCCTCAAGAGGTGACACATACATGTTGTAAACTATATTTCTACATTATGGATGCATTATTGTCCACATTCCGTCTTTTTAAATTAAATTATATCAAATTAAATGAAAATCTTTAACGTATATCCATTTGGAGTGAATCATTTTAGCGTATTCTATGCCTAACATTTTGTTCCACACCTTGGATGAAAGAATGTTTATGAGATTCGACCATTTTAGTTTAAATCTTTGCATTATTATAAAGATTGACTTCTGTCCATCGACTAAGAAAAATCTGTTTATATTGTCTAATTGTAAGTCCAATATAGAAATTAAACTCGATTTCATTAATCTTTCGAACGATCCATCGATATTTATTTTTTAACAAAGTTTATCAATGGTTTAAACTTTTTTTTTATTAATTACTTAAGGAATTATCTTTTATTAAAAACATTTTTTCTGTTTCAAATAAAAACCTGTCAACTCTAGTAGTGCAAAACTTCAGCAACTCTGGTCAGCTATCGATAGTTTTGACTATCGAAGGTTTTAGCTAAGTAAATCTTACGTTAAATTTCGAAACTTATCTCTAAAAGTGAATTGAGCTTGGTTAGTCTATTTCGTTTGTAATAATAGCTTCAATAATTGGAATTTTTTAAATCTAGTTTATACCATTATAACATTCAATGAATTCCAGCTCAAACGGAATAGGGACCTTCTTGCAAGCAATTTGTGTATTAGCCAAAGATCCTGCATGCCTTGCTAACTCTGTTCTACATCTCTATCAGATTATTTCGGCAGATTTTTCTATCGTTCATTTCATGTACCACTTAAGCTCTAGTTTAGGCACTTGAAATGCTGCAATTTTGCGTAAAATTCAACTTCAGATTCGAAATGAATTATGAAATGTTGCTCGATGAAAGTTTCTTCGTGAGATTTTCTCCATTGGTTGAAAAGTCTGATGAAATTGTCGGTTAAACGCTGGCTAAATGCGAGGTGCCCCTTAACTCCCCTCAATTGAACTCTCGACAAGTACCGGAGTGGGGAAGGTTCTTGCAAGTGCAACTGCAGATTAATTTGGCAGAACAAGAGTGCGTGGGATCGAATGGGCGTTGTGTGTGTGTGCGTGTGGGTAAGTGTGTGTGTGTGTGTGTGGTAGAAAAGTCCACATTTCTAATCAAAATTGCCGCTTTACAGCAGTCAGCAGACAAAAACTGATTGTTCCCGGACCCGGTCCTGTCCGGTCCGGCCCTAAGCGGTGCTCGTTGTGTGTGTGTAAGTGAAAAGATGCTTTGAGTTGACCAGTAAAAGTTGATGAGAATCGATTTTAATTACAACAGTCGATGCGCGTAATTGCTTTTACACCTAAAACTAAAGCGCATGTAATTTCTAAAAATTCATTCTAGATATAATGCGATTTTTATGGCTTCTCTGAAAACACAAATACTCTCCAAATATATATTGTTGCGTTGGTGTTTACGCCAATTATTGCTCAATAAGCGAATTGATTGTTGTTGCTTCACTCTTCATGGACCAACGAGCCAAAACCGGAGCGAATTTTCGCAGTAAATGAATTTCACAGACTTGCGCGAATGTGAGAGAATTTTTGGCATTTGTGGTTGAACATTTTTGTGTTCGTGCGAAATGAAAAAAAGATAGTCAATTCTATATATGCATATATTCCTCCATATATACAAAGCATACTTATGAAGCACGGGTAGTCAAATTCACTGCACAGTTCCATGTCATTACAGGCAGCATCCATGCCAGAAGCAGCGGTTTGGAAACCAAATTCCACAAACATAACTCCAAAAATATAACAAAATTAAAAACAACCTAAAGGATTTGTTTATTTGTCCAAACTAGATACAATGGCAAAAAATTTAATGAATGTACAATATATTTTTTATCACAGTCAGACTAAGATCTCTCACAAAGGTAAGATATATTTTCTTTTTCTCGCCTGATATTATTTTTCCCAATTATTTGTGCTCAAATCTTAACGAGAGGAGTCATGGCTACTGGCGTCGAAGAAGCATTTTCAGGATATACCCCACTCATATTACTCAGCATCTAAGTTATGTCCGCCCTCTGGTTTTGGTAAATAATATTGGAATGTAGTAAAATATTTTGGAATTTAATAAAAAGTAATAAAGAGTTGAAGTTGATTGCTTGAATGTCCCTTTTCAAATGTTCTGTCTTATAACTAAACATATTTGGCGTAGCCTAAAAATGGAAAAATATATATAGGAAGATTCTACTTAAATGCATTATTTCAGGCGACAGTTCACTGTGGGACTGGAATTCGGTGTGTTAAATGGCTATATAAATGTTTTATAAACGCAACAAGGAATTATATATTAGTGGATAATTTTACTTGCTTGAATACTCTACAGTTATGTAATCTAATTGAAGAGTATTTGTTAAAATTGGAATAATTTCTTATCCACTTATAATTTGATCAAGCTAAAAATATGAAAGCAATAATCAAGTTTATTGCTGTTTAGAAAAAAACAAAATTTTTAATTCATTGCAATTACTTCAGGTCATTAAAAAATATAAGCCTAACTTAAGGGGAAGCACCACTCAGACAGCATTCCTTATTGGGTGGGCATGATATCTTAGTTTATTAGAATATAAGGTATCTAATATGGTCAATACGAAATTCCATTACCTTTTTAATTGCATAATGATACCTACATACACAACGATTTTTCTTTTCCTAACTGTTTGGTCACATGTACATTTAGTTAATATATAATATATATATACTATTACAAGTGTTATATTTTTGATATATTTAAAGCTGAACTTCTGCACAGTAATTTTTATTTTTAAATTTTTTCAAATGTTAGTTTCTTTATTTGTGTAGCAAAACATTAAATAACATTATGAAATAGTCAATTAAAATTAATATATAATATATATATACTATTACAAGTGTTATATTTTTAATATATTTAAAGCTTAACTTCTGCACAGTAATTTTTATTTTTACATTTTTTCAAATGTAAGTTTCTTTATTTGTGTAGCAAAACATTAAATAACATTATGAAATAGTCAATTAAAATCTAACTTATACGATTAAACAATTTAAGATTTGCAACTTTAATTATTCCATTAATAAAATAAGAAAATACTCTCTATGTTTGTGGTTTTCTGGTCTTAGTTTTGCCCTTAATTGTCTCACCATGTCCAGGATTATTTGATAACCCCAATAAGTATGCTATAAATATTTAAACTTTGCCTATTTGGTGGTTTTGAGGAGAAATTCTCTTGTGGAAAATCTGAAATGTAAAATTTAATTAAAACATTCGCTTGCCTCGCGCAGACACACACACACACACATTCACAACATTCGACTGCAGCAGCCGCATTATTATTCTTGCTGTTGCTGTTTTTTGCAGAAATAATAATTGTTGTTGTTGTTATTATTGAAATTGCATTGTCAACATTGGCAAAGAAACGCATTCGACTGAATGGGTGAACTCACCTGCATACTCGTACATTCATCGACCGTTGACATACTTTTAGTTCAATAGAAAATGCATTACGCTTTCCAGGGTTTACACAAAGAGTTAAAGCCCACTACCAAAAAAAAAAAAATAAAAAACAGCAAAAATGAGAGCAGCATCAGCAGCAGAAGCAGCAGCAACAACAAATCGTCAAGGAAGTTGAGCGCATCAGCATCCAGTAGCAGCAATCTTGATTTAAATGAAATTTAACTTTTTGCATATTAAAAAAGTTTTGCATTTTTCATGCGAAATAAGAAAAGTTTCGGCATTTTCTCTCTCTTTTTCTCTCTCTCTGGCTGTCTGTCTCTTTTCACTCCATATTGTTGCTAGCTTTGGCTTGTGTTTGTTTGCTTTTTAATTTTTGATATATACATATATTATATGCATTTACATATATACCCAGCAAGTATATACATAAGAAATACAATATGTGTATATAGTTTCTGATTAGGTGTAAAGTCCGAGCAACTCCTTTTCATTACTCAAATAGAATTTCATTCATTGGCATTCATTTAATGTGTCCCTCGGCTTCTTAAAAGCCAAATTACGTTTTCCACGTGTTGGCCATAATTTTTTAGGTGCTCTGTGCACATTTTGCACAATTAAATGAGTTAAAAAAAAGTAACAAGGAGCATAAAATATAAGGAACAAAATGTAAAAGTTTTAGTACATGTAGCTATTATGCTCTGCGAGGAATAGAAATAAAATTAGTTTGTAAAAACTAAAAAACTAAAATCAAGTTTAAACAACAGGATAGAACAGGTCTGATCGATAGAAAGCTCTTATTGAATATTAACCATCTAATAAGATTGTTAAAGCGATCACACCTATTATTATGAGTCGATTAACATATTGATATTCGCGATATGACATTAGAAATCGACATCTTTCTTGTAGAACTTGTTCAGAAACAACTATTAATGTTCATATATACCTAACGTGTCAATTTAATTGAGAGCCAAATACCGCTTACCGATCGAAAATTGATTTTTTGTTTTTTGGATTAGAGAGATGTTAAGCGATTCATATAATTATTTCAGAGATTTTCTTTTACTTAGTACCTCAATTAATCATTTGGAATACGATAAAGTATATTTTTTGTGGTCTTTTTATGTCTGTCTATATTAAATGCAATCAGTTTGAGGCATGTGGCAGCTCCACGATGACGACATGAAGGGCAGAGATTTGAGTAAGACAAGAAGTGTTTGTCTTGCCTACTTAAGTTTTTTATATACTTAATCCAACACATATGTATGTATTCACGTCAATTTTATAAGATTCAGTTAACCGAAGGTGTGCGAAATATGTTAGTTTTTGATATACAAATATATATATTATATGCATTTCTATATTCAAGCAAGTATATACATAAGAAATACAATATGTGTATATAGTTTCTGATTAGGTGTATTATTTTGTCCACAAAATTCAGATTTTCGTCTTCTCTTTATACCATGCATCCATAGGATGAAATGGTATATTAAAGTCGCCAAAATGTATGTAACAGGGATAAGGAAGCTTTTCCGACCCTATAAAGTATATATATTCTTGATCAGCATGAGAAGAGAAATTGATATAGCCATGTCCGTCTGTCCGTCCGTCCGTCCGTCCGTAAGAGTGCAGAGATCTCAGCAACTATAAATGATAGAGCTACCGAGTTTAGAATGTAGACTCGTGTAGTATAGACGCTGACCAAGTTAATTTTTTTTTTGCCACGCCCCCTTCCGCCTCCGGAATTTAATAAAATGTGATTTTTTCCCGTAATATTTATCGTATCGTTATTTAATTTGGCACACTCATAGATCTAATGAACATCTATCATTCCACCAATTTTTTTTGTTACGCCCCCTTCCGCCTCCGGAATTCAATAAAAAGTGATTTTATCCCGAAACATTTGTCGTATCGGATTTTAATTCAGCACACTCATAAATGTTATGGTTGTCTATAATTTCACCAAGTTTCATAAAAATCGGAATAAAAATGGCCGAGTAATACGTTGAAATGTTTTGCACTCAAAGAGGTGCAAGGGCGAATTTGGCCGGAGGAGCGCTAAAGTGCTCACACATAAGAGTGAGCGAGATAGCATAATCAAATCGCGCATACGAAAGAAATTTAACATATGAATTTGGTTTTATAAACTCGATGTAGTTTTTTTCCCCCTGATGCATGCTATATCCAAGTCGGCCCGGCGACTTACTTACTTTATTTTCTGTTATATTTAGTTTAAACAAAAATTTCTTTTCTTTCAATATATTGATGGATTCAATTTTTATATTATTTAGCAAACACTTACTTATTTCGCACACCTTACTATAAATAAACTATAATGTAAACTCCACAAAAATATCATCCTTAGGCCTTAAATTATGTATTTAACATATTGAACAGATGTTTATGATGGAATGGCCTATATGGTCATATTGTAAGTATCCAGATATTGTATCCAGATAGTATTCAGATATTGATCTGTAGATTCATATTAAAAGACTCACTTGAATATCGATATGCTAATCGTTAATGTGGTTTGCTTTAAGAGTAGTAATCTTAGCCTTGACTGAATTTTTGTATACTTAATATGGGGAACCACTCGATGCGGTTTATAAATTATACATTAAACTAAAAGACAGTGTCGCCTTAACTATCTCTCTAGGCGATTCATTCATCATTACCTTTGGTGTTAGATTTTCCTACTGTGAAAGACTTGATAGAAATTTGAACCAATCTATTCCCAGGTCAATCATTTTTGAATTGTTTAAGTTACTTTACTTTTTCCTCAGCCAGCACAATTAATTTTCCTTTTAAGAATCTTAGTAATCTCTCTCGCAGTGCTCTTAACTTAAAGAATTTGGGAATTTACTTCTCTTTCGAATCTTGGTCTCTGCATTATTTTATGTTGAATTATGGCGCCTATTGTGAGTGTGTGTGTGTGTGTGTGTGCCATTTGCACTGTACTTTATTTACCGACAACCAGAGAGAAGAAGGCGTGCAAAAAATTAGCAAGCCAAACCAAACCAAATGGCTTTACAGGTAAGAGAGAAAACTAGCCAAAAACGAACCGAAGCAACCGCATAGAGCCAGCTGGATGCTGGATGTTGGTAGTGCTCCTCCAACTTGCTTATGAAGATTTATGTGATGTTCTTTTTGCTTCGCTGCCTGTGCCAGACAACAATTTAACAAACAACAACAACTACAGCAAAAACCAATGCAATAAGAGCAACAAAAACCAAACCCAAAAGAACAAAAAACACAGCCATGGCCAAGGCAAAGGAAAGACGTGAGCATTGAGCAAATTTCTTGCAGTAAAAAATTTCTTGAATTTTTGTTTTGTTTTAGTCTTTGGCTCGGCATGCAAACGAAGGTAACGAAGCGATCTTATTGGGAAATGCAAGGCACAATACAGTGGTAATTGGCTAAAAGGGAGTAATCCAATTGTAAGGAGCTTACAACTTCCATTGAAGGTAAAAAGTAAGCCAGCTAAAGTTAAGCAGATTCAGGTTACTCTGCAAGACAATTGAAGTTGACTTCACATTTTGATTGCAATTCATTCTTAGCAAGAAGATGTATTGGATGAAGATTTGTAATCTTACATCAAAATAGTCAAATAGATGGATAAAAGGAAAATGTGAAGGGTTTGAAAACTATTAGCTGTTTATTTGAATGATTCATTTGACATGTTCCCATTACTTAGATATAGAAAAATAGTCATGAATGAAATCCTCTATAATTTACCACTTCCACTCAAACTAAGAGATACGTTTATATAAATTTAGCAGAACCAATCGAAGTTGAAAAAAGGGTTTTCTATATTGTACAAAATATCAATATTAATTAAAATTGAAACCTATTAGAAAGTATGTTCTTTAAGAAGCACTTTAAAGTTTATTAACAATATTATTAAACAGTCTCTGAAACAGATGGACCACAATTGGTTAATTGATTAATAACAGAAGTCGATTAAGAATCGAAGTGTACATTTGTACATGGAAAAAATACTTCATAAAGTGTTTTCCATAAGTCGCCTTTAAATGGAAGCTATAAAATATATATAGATAGTTTTCTTTCGAATTAAAGTTGCAATTGGGTGTAAGTTACTTTTGTAATATTTAATTAAATATTCTCAATATTATCAAATACCTGAACAAACCCATAAGAAAGAGATACATTTTTTTTCAAATATTAAAAACCAGCCGAAACTTCTTTCCTGTTTGGGTTTGGTTTTCACTTCAGAGGGGGATAATTTTTTGTTGTCAACTAATTATCTTCATGGCTTCTGATTCGCTTTTATGTCTTGTTTATCTGCGATGCATTTATGCTCGACATGTTTTGGCAAATCTGTGAATTCATTTTCTCTGCCTTGCATTTTTTTATCGCTGAATTGGTTGGTGGTAATATTCACTGTACATATTAAACCGGATATCTGAGGGCAATAAATTCCAAGTCATAAACATGCTCTTAGCCATGTCTGGTTAGAGGTGGCTCTCGAATGGAAACCTGATCTGACTCATTCGCTCACAGACGTTTTTCCTTTTGCCGCCATTCTTTGGCTTTCGTTTTTTTGTTCCATTCTTTATATTTGGCCTTTTCACACGGAAGTGATTTGCGCTTTTGCCGTTGCCACTTTTCGATGCTTTCCGCTTTATTCTTTTCTTTGGCATTTTGATAAATCAAATGCGTCGTCTGTCGTTTGTCGTTGGTTCGTTGTGGCAATGTGTTGGTTTGTCGTTTGTCGTCTCTCTTCTCTCCGCTGTCGTCTGTCGCCTTTATTGCTGAGCCCTCATTGTGAGAAGCTGTGCTCGAAATTGAAGTTCTCATTGGCAGCCTCGACGTTGTTGTATTGGCACTTGAAAGCACTTGCTTGCGATAAGGAAGTGAAGTTGTATGGCAACCCTCAACAATGAGCCGTCACACTTTAGCCCGTTTAGCGCCAAAGAGCCAGAGGGCTCTAGTGCATTTTCATCTTTTCTCTCTCATTCTCATTCATTCTCTCTCTACTTTTCTCTACTTTTCTCTCGGTAGCGCAGCTCCCTCTGTACTTTGATTGCCTTTTTAAAGCCTTTTTGGCTCAAGTGGTAATTGGAGTGGCAATTTTCATTGTAGCTAACATGATTTCGTTATTGCAAGCGGAACGCTCCATCAAAGCGTCAAACCTCACTAACTAACTGGCTAGCTAACTAACTAACTAACTAGTTAGTCAAAGGAACAGCATGACGGGGGAGAATTGGGCGAATTGTGTCATAAATCTTTCACTGACGGCACTTTATTAATTCACGATTAGAGAGCGGAGAGCCGAGAACCGATTGTAATTAACTGCCAAACTAGAAATCGTTTCAGCTCAACTCCGCTTTATCCTCTCCTCTCCTCTCTCACCTCCTCCTCCTCCTCTGACCCGCCGGACGAAACGTAAATCATTTTAAATTGCTTTTTGAGCATTCGGTAAATGGTTGGACTTCCTCCTACTCCCTCTTTGCATCGATATACATCTGCCAGAATGTCTCGCTGTTTGCTTTGTTGCACTTTTCCCGGCAGTTTCTGAATGTCTGTGTGTGTGTACCTGAGAATGGGCGACCAGCCAACTGGACGTATGAGTAATGTCTAGCAAATTTTCGTTTTATTCTCGATAAT
This sequence comes from Drosophila sucinea, assembly GCA_018150745.1. Lineage (NCBI taxonomy): Eukaryota > Metazoa > Arthropoda > Insecta > Diptera > Drosophilidae > Drosophila > Drosophila sucinea. Next base: position 194,983 of record JAECWP010000153.1, on the reverse strand, counting down.
TAATGATTGTTAAGTGGACTATTTTTTTAGAGATATTTTTTGTTGTAATTAACTTTTTTCAAGAATTTCGATGGTGATTAAAAAAAAAGTATAAAAACCATTTGAACTGTCGATGAACTGAATGCTTATTGGTCACGCTGTGTAAACACTTCATTAAAATTTTCAACATCAATTGAAAATTCTCTTTAATGCTTTTAAATGAATTCCAGTTGCTTTAATTATTAATTCATTTTAATATAGCATTGAATAAATGACCTGTGCTCCTGTTATGCAATTCAATCATATGTATTCAAACTTATTCAATTGTAAAATGCATTCACAATGTGTTCGATTTCCTAACTGGTGATAATCGATGTGACTAACATTATCCACTAAACAATTTAGATAACATTTTAATTTGAAGTATTTGATATACAAATTCATCACTCCTCCCACTCTCTTTCTCTCTCTCTCTCTCTCTCTCATTTGGTATTAAATCAAAATCACCCAGGCAAAGAAATTTAATTATTTAACATGACGAATTTGTGGGCGTCTCAAAGGGGCGTATACGTGATCAAATATGCAAATAATTGCGAATCCGACAAACATTCTTCTCATTTCACTTTATTCGCTCTCTCTCCCTCTTTCCCTCTCGCTCTCTATTTATTGTTGTTTCGCTTTGTTTTATGTTATTTTGTTGGTTTTAAGCAGCCGATATAGTATGATACACACACGAGTGGGCGTGGCTGTGATGCCATCAATTTATTTGTACCACGTACGCGAATGCAAACAAATTAAATTGCAAATCATGATTAGCTGCTGCCGCCATCCGCATTCCCAGAGTCTGTGGAAAGATAAAAACGAGCAACGATTTCCACTTTCTACGAAATTGGTCGAAATACATGTAATCGGCCCAAGAGATAAGTATTTCTTGATGGTTCTTGTTGTCTTTACATAAGATATGAGCCCAAATTCATCTTCGATATACTCTACATGAAAAGTATGCACCTTCTATGGTGACTCCAATGATTTAATATCGAAGTATAAAAGGAAGCCGAGTCAAATGGTTACTTTATATGAATTTTTCAAGGTTTCAGTTCGTGCCTTAAGAGTGTGTTAAGTTCTCTGAACTTAATTTCTGCTTAACTAAAACTTTTAAGCAAAATAATGAACTGAAATGTTTCTTTTACTACTTAATCATGAAGAGGTATTTCAGCTGAGGAAACACCCTCAAAAATATTTAAAGATTTCGATGAGTTATCAATTGTCTATATTGCACGAGACCAGAGAAATTTCAGATGATGCTAGAAATCTATTCTATAACTCTTTAAGGACTTCCTTCCTACTTCATTTTTTCCTTTCTTCTAAGGTCATTGCTTTGGAAAGCTGCAAAACAAATGCTAAAACTTGTTTCAGCTAAATACATCTCAAAATTTACTCTTAAAGCTTCATATTTAAAAAATTTTAGTAAGTCGTGGGATCTGGGTCTCTAGTCATAAAAATACTAAACTCAAATTTTTGGATTGAATTTGTAAGTTTGAAATATCAGAAGTTTGAAATATCAGAAAAGAAAATTTTAAACAAACTTATAGAAAGTTTGACTCGATGTTTTGAATGCAATTTGAGTATTCGACAAATATACATTTTTTTTTATATTTATTGTCAACGAACTTAAAGAAACTTACACAGTATTTTTTTGTGTACCTTAGGGCAATGATTTCTTAAATAATAACTTCTTTTTCTTCTATGTGCTGAGGGTATGGAGAGTTTCTTATATAATGTATAGACTTAGTTTACTATAATTTATATTGAGGTTCTTTCTTTTCAATTTTGAACAATCTTTTTGTTTTTACAGGGTATACACTTGGTGCTTATAATAAAACGTAAATCCATCTCGCTTGTTGCTATTTTTCGTTTACAAAATTTATAGCTCGCCATTTTTTATGCATGAGCTTATTGCAATAACTTGAAATCTAAACGAAAACAATACGCCCATGCTCCATCCACCCCCCCTCCCTTTGCATTGCCCCAAGCCCCTCGTTTTGTGTGTTTTTTTTGGGGGGGCTGCGACGTGCACACTTAAAGCTAGACGTGTTTGTATGGGGATTCTGATTCTTGGCACCGCCCAACCCGCAACACGTTTGATAATATGGTGAATAATTTAAATAAAATTCAGACATGTGTGTCAACTTGGTGTTAAATTATGTGTAAATTATTTATAGACAAAAAACAGAAAAAGCGAAGCGCAGAAAGAGAAGAGTTTTTCCTCTTTTTGAAATCAAAACAAGTGATCACATTTGGAAATATATGTACACAAAGGTGACGCCTTTGATTAACATCAAATTGGAGAGTCAAATGAGAGAGGAGAACGAGAAAAACGAAATATTTCATTCGACATTGGATTAATTTACACGATGAGTCAACAAAATCGACTTCTAACCACCTTTTGGCACACTTATTCAGCTTGTAGAGACAGATAGACTTGGGCAATCTAGACGAAACTCTCTCGTGTAACCTGGTAACATGACTGAATAAACACAATTTTCTTCTGTTTTGCTGCTTCGTTCGTTTGTCAACAATTCAATTCATCAAGCGAAAGTTTCAACTGTATCAGAGGGAGATAGATGCAGGGACAAATACAAGGACAGAAGGAGACGAAGAGACAGTGGCAGAAAGAGAGTAAGTATTTTGTTACTTTCTTTTCTATTTTCTTTAACTAAAATACCCTTGAGAGTTTTTCTTTATTTGATCATCTTAGCTGCCACTTGCAGTGCCAACCCGCACACACACACACACACCACAGTCACACACACACACTCCCTCACGTGAGGGAGAGACAGACAAATACTCCTGGCCAGGACTGACATCCTTGACTTGCTGCCGCATAGACTTTTACTTTTGGCTTTGGCAAATATCTGGCTGAGCGACGAGTGTGTGTGTGTGTGTGTGTGTGAGTGTGGGTGGGTGTGCGGGCTACAGAAAAAGAAGAAAAGTTTCCCAACTTATATTGAAAAATGTTGTTAACACGCAAAAGTTTTTCGCAACGTTTACACAAGCCAGCAACAACAACAAAATCAAGCTAAACAAGTGGAATTCAATAACTGGACACACACACACACACACATACACACACTGCAAACAAAGTAGACCCCCAGCTTAGGGTCAGGTTAAAGTGCTCGGAAAGATGCCCCACACACACACACACACACACACACACACACACACAGCAGCATCTCAGCATCATGTGCCGTGGCAGGATGAGTTCGAGAATTGACTTTAGCTTCTTCTAATTTGAATAGACTTTGTCTGTTTCGCACTTCTTGTCTGCCACGTTCACCTGTATTTGTGTGTGCGTAGGTGTGTGTGTGTGTTTGTGTGTTTGCGTACCTTTTTGCTTTTGCTTTGTTGTTTTTCTATATTTTAAGAGCGACCTGTACAAATATTTATTTGAGGTTAAGAGCAACGCACTAAAGTTCAATTTTGTGTGCGTTAATTCAATTTGTGAAAAGTTTTTTTTTCCCACTTCTAAGGCCATGGGAATTGTTGCAACTAATTTAGCCATGTTAGTTGTTTACAGTATTTACATCAAAGCTTCAATTTGGGAAAACTTTTAAAGTCTATCATGAGGTTTCTATCGATATATCATAAGGTCTATTGGAAAGACCAAGAAGGTTGTTGGAAATGATGACAAAATGAGAGAACTGTTAAAGGAAATTATATTTTTGTAGTTCTGATTTTATATATTTACACAGAGAAATTAAATGCTCTTGATTTTTTAGCGAGGATTATATAAAGCCCTGGATTTAATCACCATTATCTAAGATATTTGATAGCCATATTCACCAAATTGTTCCAATATACATATGTACTTGCCCACCTGAATACATTTGTGATCTGTGATCATCTAATCATTAGATTCTAATTAAAAATATACACCACCCATACGAATTATTTCACCAAACTATTATTTGAATACTCTCAATCATATGGTTTGGGAAACTATGCTCTTATCTTGATCTTTGCTTTTACTTTCAGTAACGTTGCTGTTGAAGAAAAGGGCGGAGATATGTATATGTAGTGCTTAAAGCACTTCAGCCAGATAGCAACAAGGTGTACGGTGGAAACCTGCCACAGTGCTGCAATCTATCTAAAAAATAAAATATTTTGAAGGTAATATCCAGGTCATAATAAGTTTTTTTTGCAAATTGCATAATAATGATTACAAATACATACACTTTTTTCATTTTCTTTAATGATAAACAACTTTTGGAGTAATTTAATAAACGTTAAACATAAGATTTATTTTTAATAAAAATAAATAAAGATTAAAAATAATAATTATTATCAATAAATAAAATAAAACTCAACAGTAAATTACATCATCTGTGGTAGACTTTCCACCAATATTATTGCTTATCTTTATAAAGGGTCCACAAAACTACCCATACCAATTTTATTCTGCTAATAAATATTAAAAATAATAATCATAATTTACGGTCATTTGATCAAAAGATATTTTAATAAACAAATATAATTATCAACTTGCTATATTTTATAAAATTTTATCGTGAAATGAAAGATGTAAAGTTTAAGTTAATGTTTTGAAATTGAACAAGTATTTCAACTGAAGTCGGTGCCAATTTTCCGTCATATGTAATGTTGATCCGATGCCTGGAATAAGGTTTTTTGTTAATGGCTTTCAAGATAGAAAGTTTTATTGATATATGGATCTTTTTTTTTTGGGAAACCTGATCAAATCAAGAATAACTTAAATGGTAAATGCGATTTTTAAGGTGGGCAAATATCTGTTTTGGCTTAAGGTGTGAGGACAATCACAAGGATGACCATAATAAAGATGGTTTTTGTGTTTCTAGCCCACAGTTCTATATTTATATGAAAGTTCTTTTGTAGTTGTCGGTCATGTAGGTCTAATTTGTTTCGCAGAAGGTGGAAAATGATTTTCCCAGAATTAAATTGATTTTCTGTGCGACACAAAGAGATTTCCATTAGAAGAGCATTAAATTTAGACTTATCTTTGAACTACAAAACAGGCTCAAATTGTTGTCCTTTGTTCGCCAAGGATAATTCAATCAAATTGATAACATTTTCAATTTATTATTTAATCAGCTTTTGATGAAATTAAATTTTGCCAATTTGTTGGCACACCGTTTTATTTCGCTTTCACCATTTTGCTTCCATCCGCCACAGAAACATTTGTGCTAATCACATGTAGTGGCTGCCGGTTGGCAGTTGCAATAACCCGTAACCAGTTTTCCGTGTTTTTGTTGCTGTTTTTTTCCTGTCGTTCTTGGTTTTTTTTTTTTTGTGTCATTGCAATATCAATTCGAATGCACATTCAAATTCAAATGTGTTTGCCATTTGGTGGACGATGTCAAGGGGGGAAAGGGGGAGTGGGAGGGGGGACTACAAGGCTACATCGGCCATGGCAAAGGTCAGGTTAGACGCCCAAATAGAAATTTTTGCAATTTTCTTTCTCGCATTTTTTTCTTGTTTTCTTTTTTTTTCGCAACAACACAAAATGCTTTCAAGGGTTATGTGGCTGGTAGTTGGAGGAACAGAGGGGAATGGGGTGGTGGTTCATATTAGTAAAAGAAACAAGTTGCAAAAACTGTCTCTGTGTGTGTGTGGAGAAAAATTGAAATGCTTTTTGCCAAGCAAAGCGGTGGTCCATGTTCTAGTCCTGTTCCCCAGGTCCAATATTCCCTCAATACAATTTGGATTTGATGCATTTACATTTGCACCTGTGCCACACCCACACTCACAGAGAGAGAGAAGGAGAGAGGGAGAATTAGCGGGAAAGAGTGGCATAGGGAGAAAGTTGGAGAGTATTCCGGGTTGTAAGCTTAAGTGCCATTACATGCAATCGAGTCGAGTTCAGTTTTGCTGCTCTCCAAGTTGTGTCGGGTGTTTCGTGTATTCGCATTCGCATTCACATTCACATTCGCCGCTGCCTTGGTTCTTTGGTCCATAAGCGCATAATGCATATTTAAGCATATTTTGTAGTCTACTTTTACGGGCAAGAGCAACATTCGCCCGCTTTCGGCTCTTTGGTAAAGTGCACTTCATCTAGACAATTTGTTGGGCGGTCCGAGCTGTATGGGATCAAGTAGGAAGGCAGCCAGTTGGTTACCCAACTTTTCCAAGGGTCCTGGTCGATGGGTGGCTCTATGGGTGGGTCGATGGGTGGATGGGTGGAGGCGCGGTGCTGTAAGTGGGTTGATTATGGGTCTGCTTCTGGTCTCGAGTCTGGGGTTTTGTTGTGACAGCAAAAGGCAGGCCACAATGCAAATATTTAAGCTCCGGGTTTTAACAATATAAATAAATGGAATGCTTAGACACTTGCAAAAACTTATTTCTCTCACAAAATTAGTTTTAATTCATTGACACCTGCACAAATTTCATGCTTTTTGCCTAACAAATTAGGACTATTAAAAATGAGAGTCCCTTCAGTTAGATTTTATCGCACAATTAGTTATAGGTGCTACGAAGAAACTCTCTTAATCTCACTATATAAAGTTTTGTGGTAAATACCATGGAATTTTAAGCAATTATTGCTTGGCCTCAAAAAGAAAGCCAGCTTAAGATGACTTTCTTCAGATGCAAATAAAAAATGTAATAAAAACCAATACCTTTAAGTGCATTGTGTGTTTAATAATTTGTGTGAAAATGTTGTGCTGGTTTGAGGTCAAAAATTTGTACAAAAGAAAAACAAATGTAAACTTTCTTCTCAAATTTCTCTTCCGATGTATTTTGGTTACTTCTCGGAAACCTTCTTCAGGGCAACTATTATAAAACAATAAAACAAGAAATGTAAACATACCTCATTTAATTATTTTCTAATCAGTATCTGTATAGGTGGGCACAATTGTCAGTGTCGGATTTGTAATCATAAACTTGTTGGAGTATTTTCTCTTCTCTTAAGATCTTCGTGTCGCCAAAACTAGGAGAGTGTCCGCCGTTGGCAGAGTATATTGAAATGGTATATTAAAGTCGCCAAAATGTATGTAACAGGCAGAAGGAAGCTTTTCCGAACCTATAAAGTATATATATTCTAGATCAGCATGAGAAGAGAAATTAATATAGCCATGTCCGGCTGTCCGTCCGTTAGAGTGCAGTCCCTATGAATACTTTCTCACAATGAACTGTGTTTTCTCCATTTGATGGAATTTTGTATACATACAAAAATTATATGAACATGTGTCTTAATGAATTGTCAGGTTTATAAGCTAATTCTATTTCGTCCTTATTATAAGATTGTGATTATAACATTATAAGATTGTGATAGTCTTTCCGAAAGTTGAGGGACATCATTTCTTTTGATTCCCTTCGATTGGTTTATTATTGTTAAAAATTTTTAGGCTTTTAATTATATTATTTGGAAAGTCATTGTCCTTTAAATTACTTCATATCTTCTTTTTGATTTATTTATGGAAATAATTAATGGAATAAGTTTGGTTAATGGGTTAAGTTGTGTACAGAAAAGTTCTTCACAAAACTGAAATCCTCAGATCAGTTTAATTATTGAACTAGTTCCAATATATATGATAAAAAATACTTTTTTTTTACTTTAAACCAACTACTAAGAAGTTAAATAGAATTTCGATTGCGAGTGAAACTTCAATCATCGATGCTGAATTTTTATTAGATGTGATAACGTGTTGGATAATTAGAATAGATTAGGATCAATTTAGCCACATTTAAGAACTAATTCTTAACTTTAGTAATCTTTTAAAGATGTAATCGGACAAACAAATTTTCGATTTGCTGGTATTTACAATCCTCCTGGGTTGTTTTACCATTTAACTGATAATCTGATAATCCAGTTGTAAGTTATATTTTCAAAGCTGATAAAAGATAATTTCAGTTCACGTTCCTAAGAATAAGTTCCATAGCACCTTCAATCTTTAAGTTGGATTTTTTCTATTTAGTCTTGGTACGCTTTAATGACATTTTGCATCAATTTTCTAGGCCGTCATCTACCGTGAAATGTTGCTCTTCTAACCACTCGCCTCTTCACTTCACATTTGCCGTGTGGGTGGGTTGGGTGGTGGAGTGAGTTGTTTTTTGTTATTTTAAGCATCGTTTTGTTGTATGCATGTAATATTTACCTTAACGGTTGCTAAAGTTTACCAACATGTTGAGCATATTGCGTTTGCCACTCACACACTCACACACACACACACACACACACACACACACATTCAAACGAGCTGGGAGTCTACATACTACTTACCTACTCCACATTTGTCTGTTTACCCAGGCGCGTGTTTGCCTTTCCGCCGCTCTCAAATGCAAATGTGTTGCGAAACCTTCTCTTTTTTGGGGCTTTTTGGTTTTGTTTTGCACAGTAAATACATTTTTCATTTGTAGTAACAACAAAATGTGTGTCTAATTGAAAGCACCGCACCTAAAAAAAAAGTAAATATAATATATAAGACTAACAGATTACTTATAAAGCAGAAAGAAAATCACAAAATTTTGTTGGTGCATTTTAAAAATTTATACAAATTCCTAGAATACTTTTATATTGATGCTTTCTGAAGAAATATATTTAAGATTATTCTGACTGTGTTTACTCTCATTTATTTACAACTTGATAACTTACCCAAAAAAAACCTCAACTTGTCGCAATACTTTAAGCTCCAACCACAATGTGTAGCAGCAGACTATATTATTCTCGACGAGTACTTCGATGTAGCAAACACACACTCGATTGTATGTATGTATGTGTGTCCCCCTTCAAGGAGAATACACTAAATCGTTTCGGACACTTTAACTATCCTTTGGGATGACCCCTTAAAAAAAGCGAAGCCCACAGACAAACATACAACTGACAAAAGTCATGTGCCGCCTTCATCTTCATCTTCATCTCCAATTCCGATTCCAAGCCATATGTTTGCCCAGACAATTCGTGCGCAGAGTGCGACCAACGAATTTGATACTGGAATGGTTGCTGGTTGCTGGTTGCGGCTTCTGCTGTTATTTTCATTTGGCCGAAACGTGTTTGGAAAATTAAAACTGCTTCCTGCCTCCTGGTTTGGCCTGGCCTATCCGAAATCGAAAGTGGTAGGAAATTCTCTCATTGTTTGTTTATCATAAACAATAAAACTTATTTTGACAACTTTTGTTTTTCGCTTCTTCATTTTTGCTTTTGTGAAAAATGATACCAACCAGCAAGAAAACAAAAAAGAGTGCTCTCTCTATATATTGGGGCATAAAACTTTCATAATTTGCATGATATGTGGCGGCCACCCAAAGTCATATCTGTAGAGTGCTTAGATTGGGCATCCTAGCCATCTGCCATCAGTCGTTTGCCGTTTCCCGTTTCCTGTTTGTTGGCATTGTGATTAATTTTTGTGAAATGCAAGCAGATGGTTCGTTCAAAACGAAAACTAATATTTAAATTGTCTGAACTAACGTTATGTAATTCTATTTGATGTTTATTCAATGCCATAAAGTCACCAAAAATAACTTAGCGATTGTAATATGACTTAATCTTTAGCTTATTGATAGTTTTGAAGAATAAATGTGAGCAGTAAGTTCCATAATGTCGATTTTTCGATTTTTTTTTAAATTAAACTATTTTAAAGAACTTTAAAAAACAAAAAGAGCTACAACTCTCCCTGCCTCTAATAAAAAACGTAAAAAAAAAATTACGGCAAAACTATGGAAAGACTGAGTAGAGAAAATCTATGAAGAGAAGGTTACTGAGTGAAACCTGTTTGAAGTCAAGTTGATTAACAAATGATGGGGTGATTAAATTACGATTGTATCTTCTTTCTCTTACACATTATTCTCGGTTATTTTTATGAAAGAAGAAGGGTAATTGTTTACTTTGACTACTCGGAATTTCAGTGTTGGATAACGCTAAAGGTGGATAAGGCTAAAAAAATAACCCCGCCTTTTTTTCAAATTTTGGATTAAAATATTTTATTTAAATGACTTCGGTACCATCATTTGGTTTTTTAAATTCGAGGAATGCTGCCAGAGCAGCCGAATATTGTGTACTTATTCTTTTAAAAAGGACCGCGCAATATTGATTTTATTTACAACACTAATTTGAGAACACTCCTTCCGCGTTAAAAAGGCCAAACTTAGTTATTAATTGATTTTTTCTCGATAAAAAAATACTTTTTCATTTGTTAATTGTGCAAATAGTACACAATAAATTGCAAAAGCGCCCCTAAGGTTGTGCTCGTGGAAATTTTCCCCTTCGATTGATAAAAAATTCGTTGCAATTAATGCAGTTTTGGACTCGAGTAGTGAAAGAATTACCACAAGAAGGAAGTGAAGTTCAGAGTTGTCTCGATATCATCTGAAACAGAAGTGATATCGATAAGATTAAACGCTATTACTATAGATTCATTATTGTTATCATACAATTTTTATCGGTATTTACGTGAAACTAAGAAATTCTAAAAACTTTCGCCATGAAACTTTGTATCTAAAATCAATTCGTAGCCCCTGAAAAGATTTCAGGTTAAAATTCAATACACAATTGTTATTTCATTGTTTTATTCTTAAGATATTTTCAATTTACTTAGCTATTTACTTCAATTTTATATATCAATTAGAGAAATACGCAATTGTGTTCATAGCGTTAGATTGAAGTGTCTTTATGTCGTTTAAAGTGAGTAAAAACCTTTAACTCACTTGACTTACTGACCGAATAAACAAAGAAAACCCAAGAAATTTTGCACAAATATTTCAGTTGATAGATTCTTTAACTCTCAGTTCGGTTAAGTTAAATGGTAATTATTGAGTTCAATGTCTGACGATAAAATTGAGCATTTGCGACCATTTTTCTTTTGTATGTAACGGAAACATTTTCATGCATATATATTATAGCCACTCATAGTTTTTTTTACCCCTGCATCAGGACCAATTTGGGCACCGAATTCAATACAAGTTTTTTCCTTCGTATTCTGGCTGTCAGGCTGACCGCTTAAAAAAAATTCAATGTTGAAATTTTCATGGATCACGCGACAAGATTGGAAGAGCGAAAGAGTGGGAAACGGGGAGGGGGAGCAGCACCAGCAGCAGGAGGACGATGTCGACTCAACGGCTACTCAGCACAGGAATTATTAACGCAATGTGCCGCATTTACATGCAGCCGGGTTCCATTCTCTCCCTGCATCCATTCTCCCTCCCTGCTGGCTACCGTATGGAAAAGGACCAGGGGGGCGCCCTGGCCAGAATGCCTCGTAAATTTTTTAGGCAAATATTGAATTGTTGCCGTTGTTGGCAAGTGAAAAAGTGAATGTGGCACGAAGAGCGGAATACTCTTACAATTTGATTGGAGTCAACGGAGGAGGATCCTTATTCGTATTTTAATTTTCACTATTCAACTAAAACTTACCATATAAAATCATATCTCAAATATTGCTAAACATATTTTAGTAATATTTACTGGACAATCATTTAGATAAAATAAATTGAAACTGAAAAGCAATACGAGGAAGACTTAACATTATATTCTCTATATGCAAAGTTAAGGATAGAGAATTTGATGAGCCCGAAAAGATTTTTAAAATATGCTCAATATTATCTTCCAAATGGAATTAAACTATTTAACGTGACCCAAAAATAAAAGGCAATAATGTTGTTCATTCAAATGTTCAAATAGTCATCAAATTGTAATCCGAATAACGAAGTGCTATCGAGATCCCTAATGAAGTGCTATCGAGATGTTAGCTTTTGAACAGTCATAATCATGTGTAACTTGCCCAACAGCAAACTAGAAGAGGCATAGAAGAAGCTGGGCTGAAACCGGACACTGACTTAAGGGAATACACATTCGACACTCGAGCTCCTCCTCTGTGAAACTTACCTCCAGGACTCAGTCCACGCCATACACAATCATATCATAGCAGAAACATATATCCCACGAAATCAGTCATCGGGACAATGGTATCTACTTGGGTATTGATTCTGATATTTACTCTTTCCCTAATGAAGTGCTAAGAGTTCGTAAGCTAAGCAAAGTTTTTGATGGTCTGATGCGGCAAATTTATATCACACTTTTTAACAAGTCGTAGAAGTCAGCTTTAAATTTCTGATCTTAATTATGTGTATCCATGCGGAAAGGGTATTAACTCTTCGTTCGTTTTCGAGTTTCTTGGTGCGCTTTCCTTTCGTGCGATGGCAATGGGGAATTTAATTTAATTTCATTAAATTTTTGGTCTTTTTCTTATCAAAGTGGAAAATATAATTAATAGCATTGTGTAACTACGTGGCGTATGCGCAATTTTTACATACGCAAAACAAGAGCTAAAAATCTGATACAGAAAATATCCTCGCGCAATGCAATGCAAACGGCTCATGCTCAACTTTTCATGCTCGATAAATGCATTTGTGCATATAAATTGCTTATTTATTGTTTGGTTTTAACGTTCGCAAAAATTTTCCAATAGCATAGATTTTCCCCTCCCTCTCTCTTTCTGTTCCCGTTTTCTTTCCATTTAATATTTCGGTTCTTTTTTTCGTTTTTTAATTGCTATTTTGCCTGTTTAAATGCATTGGAAACTGAAGCCAAAAAGGTTCCAGTCAAAAAGAACAAAACAAAAAAAAACTCAGTCACGCAGTGCCAGGAAATTGTATCTAAATTCAATTTATGCCCACCCTCTCATGTGCGTTTCGCGTGTGTGTGTGTGTGTGTGTGTGTGTGTGTGCTCTGACTGGGTGGTCCTGTTGCTATTGCCTGGGTCTCTGGTATTAGCTGACGAGAGCCCCACATTAAAAGTACGTGTCAAATTAAATTGTTGTGCTGAAAAACAATTGAATTTTGTGCCGTGTTTCATCAGAGGGACAGAGATCCATATACGCATATAGGGAATTCAGAGAGCAAGTGACAGAGACAGCACGAGTTTTGCCAGAGAGAAGGGTAAGGATAGGAAGAGAGATGGAGAGAGAAGTTAGATGCTGGTTTTTGGCTGGTTTTGGGTTCTGTAATCCAACGTTTAGACGGTTAGTAGGTTAGGTTGTGTGTGTGTCTGTGTCTGGCGGTGCCAGGGCCAGGCCAGGACAGGACCACTGCCTGGGCCTGGGCTTGTGCCTGTGCCTCTGCATGTGCCTCTTTGCCTGTTGCCTGATTTTATTTTTGCAGCTAAATGCCCGAGATTTATGTTTATGGCTGTGGCATGTCAGTCTGGCATTTATGTCTCTATGTGTGTGTGTGTGTATGTGTGTGGGGGTGTTTGTGTATGTGGGTGTATGTGTGTGGAGGATTTTGGACTTGCGTCATATTCAATTTTCATTTTGATGACACTCTGGTGCCTCTGGTATTTAAAAGCCAGCTAAATCAATCTGAAGCTCAATTTTTGATATAAAATAAGTACATCAATCCCTTAAAATTATCGATTTCTACAAAATCCAGGAGATTTCCTCAAATTTAGTGCAACATTTCATTTATTTATAGAATACATTTTGGGTTATTTCTGAATATTTATTATTTCTTGCTCAAATAAATTATTACTTTTAATCCTTGATCTAAATATGAGATTTTTAGTTTTCATTTTTTGGGGTAGAATTTTGAAATAAATACCAGGCTTATTTCTGTTTAAAATTTCGTTTGCAATCATTGAACTTGCTTCAAAAATATATTTACCCACATTTTCGTAAGTAAACTTTAATGAGAAAATGTGATGCCATATTTAGTATTTCTAACTTGTATCTGTGGGATTGGGTCTGGCATCGCTGTTCAATCAGCCCTGACGAGCAAGGCGAGAGTGGCGAAATAAGACGAAACGAGGAGCGAATTGGGACGACGATAGAAGTGGAGATCGAGACGTGGAGATTAGAGGTTCACACCGAGAGCAAAAGACGTTAAGTTCGACGTGCGGAACAAAAAGACGAAAAGACGAAAAAGACGACCACGATTTCTTAAATTACTTACTTGTCTAAATATTCAATTAACTCTAAAATAATAATAATATAATAATAATATAATAATAAAATATAATAATAAAACTAGGTACCACAAATATAGTGGCTAAACCTACAAACATGGGGGCTCAACCTTAAAAAAACCTTAAACAAGACGTACGGAGTAAAGAGGCGCAACCTTTAAAAAAAAAAAAAAAAAAACCTTAAACAAGACGTGCAGAGTAAATTGGCTAAACGTATAGAGTTAAAACAGTGAGTGAAAAAGAGACAAACATACGGTAAGAAAAATATCAACGACGAAAGGTGGCGACAACGACGCAAACGACGAAAAGAAAAAAACGACTCGACGCCAAAAAACCAGACGACGCCAAAAAACCCAGACGACGCCGAAAATTTTTAAATTTTAACGACGCAATACGACGTGCATACTCATCTGTGTCTGTGTGTGTGAGTGTGTAGAGACAAAGAAAGAACATGAAAATACTCGAAGATTTTCAGAATGTGCGAGAAGCACTCGGAAAAGAGAAAAAGTCAAATATTGTGCTGCTTCACAAATTTGTCTTTGAAGATGAAGGCGATCGTGCCAATCGCCAACGATTAAGAAAGTTCGAGGGTTTCGATTTTGGCCCTAACAGTGATTTATATCAAAGCAAAGTCTCCTATGTGGAGCAAAGTTTATCAAATAACGATCTTGTAATAATCTGCAATATTTTGGGTCTGACGCATGATAAAACGGATTTGACTTCACATCTTTTTCGCAATCTGCAAACGGTAAATTTGATGGTCGACGTTAACATGGAACATGAGCAAAACGAAGATGACGATGACGAAGATGATGAACACGAAAGAGATGCCAATAGGAACACGAATAATCAAGACGAAGACGAAATGTTGTCAATACTAAGTGACGAAACCAATTTTAGGACAGCTGCAACAAACGAGAACAGAAGCAACAAAACGAATCACGCAAACTCTACAGTCGCGGTCAACAATGTTGATACCGAAAGTTCGCAAAATGTAAGCATGGTGCAACCGAGATTCGCCTTGAATTTTCGAGATGTTGAAGACTCATTAAGATCGTTTCATGGTGATGACAAATTGTCAGTGGAAGTATGGATTGAGGATTTTGAAGATATGGCTGTCATGATGCAATGGGACAATTTGCAAAAATTTATTTTTGCTAAAAGAGCGATTAAAGGACTAGCAAAAATGTTTGTTATGAGTGAACGGGGAATAAAGAATTGGACAACCTTAAAAGAATCTCTAATTAATGAATTTAAGACGGAAATTAACAGTGCTGATTTACACAAACAATTATCTGAAAGAAAAATTAAAAAAGGTGAAAGTGTTCAAGAATATTTGCTAAAAATGAAAGAAGTGGCATCACGTGGAAAAATAGAAAACAGTGCCTTAATGCAGTATGTAATAGACGGAATTAATGACCTTAGTATAAATAAATCAATTTTATACAACGCTAATAATTTAAAAGAATTTAAAGAGAAAATCAAGTGCTATGAAAAAATGCGTGAAAAGTCGAAAGATTATGAGTATAAATATGTGCAAAATAAAAGAGAAAATGAAATGAAAGCAGAAAGCAAAGGCAGTAATAACGTGAAATGCTATAATTGTGGACAAAAAGGACATGTTTCTGAAAAGTGTGAAAACAAAAGTAAAGGAAGAAAGTGCTTCAATTGCAATAATTTTGGCCACATAGCAAAAGATTGTTCAATAAAGAAACCTGAAGAAAACTCGAATTTGCGTAACATGAATACAATATCGTCCGAGCAAAAGTTTATGTGCAAAGAAATAAAGATTAACAATCAAAAGTGTATAGCTTTCATTGATTCGGGTAGTAAACATAGTATTGTTTCCCAAACGACGTATTTACATTTGAAAAAACCAAAGTTAACCAAAGCCAATGTTCTTCTGTTCGGTTTTGGCGACAAGAATAAAAGAGTGAAACCCAGTGGCGCATTCACAGGAACGGTTAATGTGAATCATCTGAACTTTGAAGTAAACTTTCTAGTAGTAGCGACGGAATTCCTAGATAATGATGTGATTTTAGGAGAAGATTTTTTGCAAACAAGCTGAAATAATAATCAATCGCGACGGTGTACAAATCAAAGAATACGAAGGTGGTACAAACGAAACGGTAATAAGTTCGATATTGAAAATAGACGTGGAAAACATAGAAATCGACATTAACCCGAGTGCATCAAAAAGTGCAAAAAAGAAGTGTCCGAACTTATTAAGAACTATAAACCGGAAAAGCTTAAGACGACAAATGTTGAAATGCGAATTGTTTTAAAAGACGATAACCCAAATGACGAAGAATTAATAGTTGTTCCCTCAGCTCTACAACGTGAAATTATTAAGCAGGCTCACGAAAGAGGTCACTTTTCAGTGAAGAAGACGAAGGAAATAATCGCCAAAGAGTTTTGTATTCCAAAACTTGATGACAAGATCCAACACCAAATAAGATGCTGCATACCATGTTTAACGCTAAATCGAAAGCATGGCAAAAAGGAAGGAGAGCTACACCCACTGCCGAAAGAAGAGCTGCCCCTTCGGACGTTTCACATCGATTTTCTTGGTCCTTTAGAGTCAACCCACAAGCAGTACAAGCATATTCTAGCAGTTATCGACAGCTTCACGAAGTTCTGCTGGTTGTATCCGACGAAAACTACATCTACGAAAGAAGTTATATCAAGACTACAGGCACAAAGTTCAATTTTCGGAAATCCAGTCGAAATTATTTCCGACAGAGGCGCAGCGTTTACGTCAGACGAATTCATGCAGTATTGTAAGAGTGAAAATATCGAGCTTCACGCAGTTACGACTGGACTCCCACAAGCAAACGGGCAAGTCGAACGGCTTAACGCTGTCATAGTATCCGTCATATCTAAGATGTCCATAGAAGACCCGAGCAAATGGTATAAGTTTGTGGACAAAGTACAGCAAATCATTAACTCAACGTACAACAGAAGCACACACGCGACTCCATTCGAGTTATTAGTTGGAATAAAGATGCACACAAAAGACGACCGGCAGCTGAAACAGATGATTCAAGATGAGATGATCCAGACTTTCAAAGACGACCGAGATGACTTACGGAAGCAGGCGAAACAACAGATCCTTCGCATGCAAGAAGAAAACAAAAGAACATACAATTTGCGTCGCAGACCTGCATCAATATACAAAGTCGGTGATCTGGTGGCAATTAAACGCACGCATCTTGGAGGAGGACTAAAACTCAAGCCGAAATATTTGGGTCCTTACCGAATAACTAAGGTAAAGCCTAGAGACACATACGACGTAGTCAAAGATGCATTGTTCAACGACGGTCCAGGGCGTACTTCTACCTGTGCTGATTATATGAAGCCATGGATTGCACCTGACATAGACGATCAAGATGCATTTGAGGCAAATGCATATTAGGATGGCCGAGTTGTGGGATTGGGTCTGGCATCGCTGTTCAATCAGCCCTGACGAGCAAGGCGAGAGTGGCGAAATAAGACGAAACGAGGAGCGAATTGGGACGACGATAGAAGTGGAGATCGAGACGTGGAGATTAGAGGTTCACACCGAGAGCAAAAGACGTTAAGTTCGACGTGCGGAACAAAAAGACGAAAAGACGAAAAAGACGACCACGATTTCTTAAATTACTTACTTGTCTAAATATTCAATTAACTCTAAAATAATAATAATATAATAATAATATAATAATAAAATATAATAATAAAACTAGGTACCACAAATATAGTGGCTAAACCTACATATCCATATGGAAATACTAGAAAAAGCATAAGTTTAGAATATCTGCAGTATCTTTTTTAGACAGATCAGGGCAAATACGATATATACTATATACGATATATTTCGGTGGCTGAGCTTGAGAATTAATTTGCTTCGTTTCTTATTTACCTTAACAAATTAAGTTCCCCGCAATCGACCCCACCTTAATTTATTAAATTATATAATACAGATTTTCAAACCTCCTAAAGTTGAATGTTGAAACTTTAAAGTTAAATCATTTGTTTTTCAATTGCCCAGTATTGAATGTGTCTAGCAGAATCCCTCGTTGCTTTCCTCCTCCTCTCAATTTATCAGCCGCTTTTTGGCTTTGTCTCGATACACACACACACACACAGATTGAGGCACTTCACTGTGGGTAGAAACGTGTCTGAACTTTAGTCCGAAAAAGTTGTTGATAGATAAAAACGGGCCAAGGGTCACCAGTCAGCAGTCACATGGCTGAAATACCAGGGGACATGGGTAATTATCGAGACAATGCGCGTTGAGCTTCAAGTTTGTCGAGTGCATCGCTCCATTGCCATCTCTATCATCGCCCTGTCTCACTCTCTCACTCTTTGGCTGCTGCAGGAAGTGCAGTAAATTGTGCGGCACAAAAATATGTACTCTACCTACCATCGGACAGGACAATGGCGTTGAAAATACGCCATGCAGTGTTCACAAGGAGGAGGAGTGCTATGTGGAGGAGAAGTGCAAGTGCCACTACTAGCCAAGCTAAAAAAGGAAACGAAACGAAACGAAAGGAAAGGACATTCAATATGGGTGCACACAACAGACGCTTGTCAACGGCAGACGTGACTAGACGACAACAACAACAAAACAACAACGGGGGAAAAGAACAACAACTATAACAAAAGCAGCCAGCAAAAGACAAAACAAGTCAGAGGGCAGCAGCTTCAGCAGTTTGGGTCCCCAAGTCCCCCCATGAGTCTGAATGGGCCAACCGGTGGGCTAAGCCTAAGCAATTGCAAATTAAATTGCAGCCATAGAGACTTACGCAGAACCCTACTTAAAAACTAAATAGAAATAGAGCAGTTCGATATACCAAATGATTTACCAATTTTGAAAATTCGTTTATTTCTATGATCTAGAGAACTCTTTATCTATATTAGAGATCTATTTTATTTTCATATTCCCGACTTCTCAAAGTTTTTTTAAAACACTTCACTTATCTCACTTTTCTTTGGTTTTCTATAAGTTGTAAAATATTTATGTAGAATGCAAACAAGAAGTGAAGTCCGGAGCCATAAGCTGTGTCTCCTTTTTTCCACTTTATCTAGTTGTAATTCCCAACTAGTTTTAGCGTTGAAAAACTGGTATGGCCTTACAATTCTATGGTCTGCTGATTAGAGAACTTGGAAGTTCTATACAGACAACCTACCCACATTTTGTTTGTTTCCTCGAACCCGGTTTTAATAAATTTTAAAACAAATTAGGTCGCTTAAATTGTGATTTTTATAGAATGCTACATGGGTAAATGATATTTGAGACTGAACCAAAATAAACTGTATTTTCTTAATCAAATTTATGTTTGTCGATTATATGTATTATACAGATAACATTTCAGTTTCATATTGGAAGCAATAGAAAGATACAATAAATCTAAATTAGTAACTAAATACTTATATTAAAATAATAGAGTTCTTTAGTCCACTTTTCAATTTAAAACTAAAAACTAAAACAATTTAAAGATTTTAAATTGCTTTTCGAAACCAAATGATTATAATTTTAAGACCTAATTTCATTTTTAATTGTGAGTCTTAGTATTTAAATATTCTAATTATATTAATAATCATTTCTAATCTTATCTAGTGGGGTTGTAGAAAGTTTCCACACTTCAATTTGAAACTAATAAATTTGTAATATCACTTTACCATTTTCACAGTGCAAGTTTTCTGGTTTCCATTTGGAAACTCTTATTAATAAATCGATATACCTTAGATGTCCCCTCTAAGACTTGCAACTTAAGTTGATCGACTTGTTTGGACTTTTCTGTTTGTCGCACTTAACTAAAAGGTCCCCTTCCTGTGGGATTTCCCAGCATAATGTGTTGATTTCTGTAAGTTGAGACATGAAAAACACAAAATGGCAACTGGGTGAAATGGTTTTTCAATGTGCCAGACATCACTGCAGACTGCCAAACTGACACATTGAATGGGTTAAAGGGAAAATCATTTAATTAGCGGCAAGTAGACAGACAATTAGAAGGTTAAGCAGCGGATTACCGCGTCGAAACTTGAAACTTTTCCAAAGGCTTACAAGGTAGTTGGTATCAATTTAATCCTTTTTACTATTCCATTGAAAATTACAGAAATTACGAAAATTAATTGCGAAATGCAATATTAAATCGCAAAACAAATGGCACAGAAGAAATGTTATCAATAAATTTTTGATAATCAATTAAGTGAAGCGTAAATAAGGCTGCAAAATGTGGCGAGCCAGTGAGCGGAGAGGAAAGGGCTGGGGCAGGGATTATAGTTTCAGTCGTTGGTTGCGGATTTTCGATTTTGGCTTTTATTTTTGCGCGTTGATGCGGAAGATGAATTAGAGGAAGGGCGAATGGGAGGAGATAGCACCATTTGAAAATTATCATGATTTACATTACACATTATGTTTTTTTTCTGCTCTATTAAAATGTATTTTCAATTGGCATTCAAATTTGGTAAACTAGGTTTTTACTCAATTTTTGAATATATTATGATTGCAATTACATAAAAAAATAAATTCCTAAAGTGAAGAGCAAAAAAAAAAAATAGCATGCTACCAAAAAAAGGACACCACTTAAAAAAATTGTAAATATAAAAAATGCCCATTAATGAAAAAACAACAATTTTTTAAAGTACACTCTGCCGTTGTATTACAATAAAATAAAATAAACTAAATATAAAACATGTGAATAATTTCATTTTAATATTATTTCATTTCCATCGATTCTGAATTTTCAGGAACAAAACATTACTTCAATTCGTTGCTTTAAACATATTAATAATTTGTAAAATTTTCGGTGTGCTAAATAAAACAATCATCAAACCTTGCTATGAAGCAAACTCAAGGTCAAACTTACAAGTAAGACTTAAAATCATTGACAGCATAAAAATCTGTATTGCTATTTCAAGAAGCATCAAGCAGACTTTGCCAAAATCTCAAGAATGCAATGGCCACACCTTATTTTTAAAGCTAAAACTAGTTGGGAATTGCAACTAAATGAAGCGAAAAAGGATAGGCAAAGCTTACAATCATCGCTATTCATCATCACATTAAAACATTAAGTTACGATTCTCTTCTCCAAAACGAAATTAAGGAACGAGATACTCGTCGTCAGCCTGATCCGAGCAAATTTTCAATTTGCAGATGCTCTTGCTATTGAAAATAACTTTCTCGAAGCGACGGTCGTCGCAATCATGTATCAGGCAGTGTTTTAGTGACAATGTTGTGAATATATCCTCCTCGACAACGACGACAGCAATATTCTAGGAATAGTGTTTGTTTTGAAACTGAAAAAAATTACACTGCCCACTTTGTGGGACATATAGTCGAAAGAAAAGTATTTTTATTTTATTTAGTTGTAAACTATTACAAGCACTAGCAACTATGGCCATCGGCTTAGACTATAACTAGCCTGCAATTTGAATCCGGTTCCTTGTTGTTTAATTGCCTTTATGACAGGTCAACTTAGTCACGAAAGAAAAGTAGTCGAGTACAACTTTTTCCAAAATAGACTTTGACTGTTTAATGGTGATAATGTTCAAAAATTTATTCAAATTTTGTTTTGTATGAAAATACTTTAAGTTTGCGACACCCTACTATTGGACGTGATAAAATCTTATAAATCGATGAAATGCATGATAAAGTGTAACGTTCCCTTAAAGCTCTATGCGTGCAAGCGAGAGGACATGATTGTGTGTGGGGGTGTATGTGCTAATATTGAAAGGGAATATATTTCTCCCTATTGCACTTATGCCTGATAGTAGTTTTAGATTCGGTATATATGTTTCCATGATGTTGTTGGAGTGAGGAAAAGAAATGTTCCACACAAAAATGGAATGGTCAAGGTCTGTAAGTGTATACAAACATCGACATGGCCAGCCTTCTTGTTTCTTATTACGTAAAATTATGAATTTACACGCAACCAATGTTTTTTACTGCTAGTAATTGATCTGATAAAAGAAATTAGTTCGATGTTTTTCATCATAGGCTCAAAATATATATATTTCTCTATAAGATGTGTGTAAAATTTCTAGTCTTTGAAACGCAAAATTATTCCAATTATCATTATTGTTGATATGTAAATATGTTATTTATAGCTCAGATTTTGTTTCATATGTCGGAATGTAAGTATGGGTGTGTGTGTGCGTGTGTGTGTGAGTGTATTTTGTTATTATTATTGCTTTTTGCATATGAAACTCAATTTTAAGCTTGTTTTGTGTCTGTGTGTCTCCATATCAGGGACATAAGCCGATTATAAAGGCAATTTCTATACCATATACATAAACATATATATAAATATATACATATGTATGTGTGTGTGTATGCTTATGTTGTTGTTGTTATGCTTGGGCTTTGCACATGAACTTTGCCCCCTGTCAATTTTTGCTTTTATTATTTTGATTTTTGCATAGAGCTCCCTAAACAGAAGGCAACTCTCCTCTCCTTCTCTGGCCAGAGATTGCACTGAGTTGGCTTGTTAACATGCTAAATACTTTTTAATGCCAATTTATGAACGTTGCCAGGAGAAGATGCGTCGTGTTTGGACGACTCCCACCCGCCCACCTGCCATTTGAGGGCAGCTCAGCTCATACGTAATTAGAGGAATCGTCAGGCAGGCAGACTGTGTCAATTGAATCGCTTGAAGAATTTGTATAATGTATTGGGAGAGCAAGTTTATTTTGCTTTATTCTCGGTTGTTCAACACAATTTCGGAGAGATAGAGAGCTCTATACAAGTTTTGCTTAACTACAGTTCAAGTTTATGCCCAGAGAGCGCCACAAAGTATGCAATGCGTTTTGTTCATTGTCACTGGCTGATAAGACGATGAAAATTCCAAAGATGAAACGACAAAAGCGAAGACCATTTATAACACAGCATGCTTCAAACTGACAAAGGAAAGGAGTGAGTGAGAGAGAAGAGAGGAGAAGTGGCGGAGAGGCAGGTCATTGTGTTGCCTTCTATGGTAGAATTAATGCACATTGCACAGTCCGAGTCCTGAGGAGCTAGGAGCAAGGATACCCAGAGCGCTTGTCACACACAAAGGACACTCATTGCAGACGCAGACGCAGACTGAGGCGAGACGAGACGGGAACGAGGGACCCACTGACTGAACGCACACAAAACAAACGATGTGGTTGCAAATTAGTAGTAAACCACCAACTACATCAAGCGTGAGACTTCCCTCAACCACTCACCCACTCGCCCTCCCTCTGGTCAGGGACTGGTGTTGCACTTAGGTGCAAAAAAATATGCACAAACATCCACCCACATACCCGGGCAGCATGCAGTAAGTCAGTCAGTCAGTCAGGCGGCAGAACAGAACTGGGGAACTAAAGGCAGACCAAGCCTGATGAAAGGACGAATGGACGCATAACAGAGAGAGAGAGAGAGAGAGAGACAGATAGTGAGAGCGCGCGAAGAAGACAGTTAGAGAGTGAGCTAACAAACAGAATTATTTCGTGCATCCTGCAAGCGGATAGATGACAGGCAAAGGAAGACAGAATTCCCGAGAGAGAGCAACACACAAAGAGAAACTACATGCAAGAAGTTTACACAATATCCTAAGTGGTAGTAACATTTTAACTACACGATACAGTTAAACCATATAAAGTCTTTGCCACATTCCCTTAATGAAAAAATTCAAGAGATTGCAATACTAAAACCCTGTTTACCACACAAGCTTTTTCTGCATATATAAATTATAGCAAATACATAGTTTTCAAACTTTTTATATCTCAAACTAAAGCAGAAAAATTCCATAGTATATGGGGGAAACCATGACTTTTAACTTTCGCACTGTGGAGAATTTATTCATTTAAACGTCCTCTATGTGAACGTTCAGTCTATTCCCAAATGTGCCTGCCCAACGCCCTTATATGTCGTAGACTGGCCTCTCTACTCTTTGTAATATATGGGCACACAGCCCGGGTATGATCGTGTTATCGATATTGGGGCACACTTAGGATAAGGCAAGAATGAAGCGAACACACGTTGTGTTAAATCCTTTGGGATCTTAAAAAAAAACATTAAAGACATTAATATGAATTGTATTTAATAATATGAACAAATTTCATTCGAGAGCGAAAGGTAATGTATATTGTATTCACTCTTCCATTAATTGGAACATAATGCAATTTAATGCAACTAAAAGATGTTTAATTATCGATAATTTGTTCTTAGGGTATCTAGTTTCAATTTAAATCAATAACACAAAAGCTTTTCATAAAAAATTGGAATTTATTACAAAAAATGGAATATGATCCAATTTGCAGCGTGTTAATGGGAACAAATCAAATCACCGACTCCTGGAATTATGTTATGCTACACTATCTATTGGGTAATCTTTTATAGGTAGATTAATCTTAATTTTATGATACCTAATCTAATAATAAGCGTAAGATAAATCGAATTTTTAAATATCGAAACGTTACTTACCATTTTGCTTCATTAGATTTAATTGCAAGATACGATTAAGACATTGATTTATCATCGAAAATAATTATTTCGGGAGAAACTTTTCAAGATTTTAAAATTTCAAAAGGTAATTTAGAAACGTTTAAGTAATTGACTACAATCATGAATTACTTGGGTAAATTTAACTATTCGATTTGAGTTTCTAATTTTCATTAAAATGCTATCAAGTTAATTAATCCAAACATTTCTCTCAGTGTAAGGCATGATGGTGTTGCCTTAGACCATAAACTATACTATGATGTTTGGTTGCCTCTGATATTGTTGCTGTTGTTGCTGCAGCCAGTTGTTAGTGGCACGGGGAACGTGTGACAAGGCCACAGAAATGCTGCCGGTCTACAACAAGAGAGAGAGAGAGAGAGAGAGAGTAGGGACGAAGGATCAAAAGAGGGCTAAGGGGAACAGAAGAGGGACAGGAAATACCGGATGTCACCGGATGTGGAGCTGGGAACTAGGAACTCTTGTTCAATGTGTGTGTGTGTACGAGTGTGTATGTGTGTGTGTGTCTGTGTGTGTGCACTCCTCATGTTGTTCTCGTGTGACTTTGGTCATGGTTATGATTCAAACTCAGTCGCAGTCTCCGGATTCAGGTGTGTGCGGGCTAGTGTGTGTGTGTACATGTGTGTGTGTGTCATGTGTGGGTGTATGAGAGTGTTTGCTTTTGGCCCGTTTGTCGCCTTTGTTCAGCCGCACTGTCAGTTAAATGTCAACAGGATATGTGACTATAATAATTTGTTGGCTACAGCCTTCTCCAGTCATGAAAAGCCTTTTGTTTTCTGCCCACCTTTCTGGGATTTGTTCAAACTGTGTGTGTGTGTGAGTGTGTGAGTGTGTGTACGCTAGTGTGGCTAGAAATCATTTTTATTGATAGCTTTATAAGGGCCGAACTCTGGGAATTCCAGCTCATTGAGCTCATTGATAGACTGTGCATAGAGAAAAATGAGGAAATAATCGTAGCTGGTAAACAAAGAATCTCTGACTAGGTCGAAGGCTTCACTCCTTTTCTTCTGTAGCACTTTCCTATTTCACTTTGCGGCAAGGCTTTATTTTCATAGCAAATTCTGATATTTCTTTCTTTTCATTTATTTTTAAATTGAATTTCTTGCATTCTTGCCTTTCGATCTTTCATTTATAATAAAGATGGGAAAACATTCAATATCAAGCAAAATCTCATTTATTTTGTCAAAACAAATGTCACACGAAAATCAATTAAAACAGTTTCCTGCCCAGAATATATATTTGATATATATATATATACATAGCTCTATCTGGCATACATATATCAAATGTAGAACACTTACATCCTTGTACGATTGCCACCGCCCTCGAAACCGCATTCAGCATCTGTTGCCGCCGTTGTCATTTTGGTGGCAGTTCGCGTGCCTCCGCGCCTACCCCGTGGAACAATGTTGTTTTACATTTCCTGTAATAAATATACATTTGAAAAATAATAGAGGAGCAGGAGCAGCAGAGACAGAGAGAGAGAGAGATGTGGGAGGAGGCATTTGGCAATTTGCCGAAGTGCTGAGGCGTGGGAAATTGTAATTTTCCAAATTGAAGCCTACATAGGTGAGAAAGTTTGCGGCATTTCATTTCCTATGATTAATTAATTATTACTATTTTAGTGTGATGATAGCTCTGTGAAATTAATCGGGAATGAGATGGGGAAACAGGTAATGTGATAATAAAGCAAAGTGGGAATGGTTTACTCATACTCTTGATAAGAAAACTGAGAACTCTTTAAGCCATTTCGCTTAGCCCAGAAAGTAAAAATTAAATTTTGAAGATTTTTGTGAGAAAGAATTAATCATTTTTCTGTTTTGTCTTTGAGGCCCAAGTACACATTTTTTAGCTATCCAACTGCCTACAAAAATAAAGGAGAAAGAGGATTCGCTGGGTAAGGATCTTTATTTCCTTGTTTCGGTTATTTGTTCGAACAGATGTTGCAAATATTGCCCAGTTGTTGCTGCCGTCCTATTATTTGTTTCAATGTGGTTTGCCTTTTTATACTGCGCTGCGGAACAATTCGCCAAATGCCGAACTTGAGTTGTTTGCCACCATTAGCGGGGCGTGGCAGTCAATAATTGTAGTTTCCAGTTGAAACAACAACAGGAACAAAAATTAATATAAATTCGGACAATGGGAGCGAGAACTTTGTTGCCACAAAAACGAATTGCAAAAGGAAGCAAAATTTGTGAATGCAAAAATTAAAATACGAAAAGCAACAGTGGAAAACTTTTCGCGGCAAAGTTGGTTATTTTTGATTAAAATTTATGCAAACAAAATTTTAATTAACTTCTAAATCTAAAAAAAATCCACGATTTGAATTTTATATTTTTTTAGTGTAGCGAAGTTCAGATGCTCTTTAAATTACAAAACTTCTTTTAAATGGGAATATATCTTAAGGATCTAAGAGATCTCGAAGCTAGGGATGGGGAATAGCACCTAATTTGCATTTAATTTTGTAAGAATCGACAAACCTTTATTTGATTTCATAATACCCATCACTAGAATATTTTAAATGGTTATATTCTATTGAAAAATCACAAAACGACTTTATCAGATTTTAGTTCCGCCTCTTATTTTTATTTTCTGGTCCACAACAAATTGGAATATTCAAATGAAAACAAATCCAATTGTCGAACTAAAATTTTAACAATTCACAATAAAATGAACAACGCAAACCACCAAAGCCAAACTCACCCACTAGATAAAAAAAAAAAAGAACACAGTAAGCGAAAATGTCGAGTGGTTTTTGGAAATTATTGTACATTTATTCTCTTAGCATGCTAAATTTAAGCGACCACCGCAGCCTATTTATAAACATTTACCAGAATTTAACACGCCCCCACTCTGTGATACCCCCACACACACACACACAATCACCCACCTACACATAGATGTCTGTGTGGGTTGCATATCCGCTTGTGGCACACCACAAACGCTGCGGCTACTTCGACTCCACCTCACCTCCGACTGTGTCCTGCCTAGCTGTTGGCCTTTTCGCTGTCGAAAATGTCAATGGCCATAAGAGTCCGACCAGCAAATGTGCCTTTTAAAGCATACTTTTTGGGGCGACACTGCGTTAATTGTAATTAAAGGAGCTACATAATGATAAAAATAAAGGACAAATGTGTAGTAAGCATATAAAGTGACTTTTTTACGCCGCAGTGCCCAATAAATCCGCATAAATGTTATTCGGCCAGCCGCATAAACTCTTTCGCCCGCATGCGAGAAAATTCCGGCACTTTTCATTTATTAAATCAACAGCCAAACACATTGACACGGCTTAAAATAAATCGAATCAGATTGTATGTGGTCATCTTAAAGATATTAAGGACTCTTTATGCCCGATATGATCAAAAGCATCTGTTTTTTGTATGAATTTTGGATATTTTAATTGGTAAAGACTTTTTCTAGCCATCGAAAATTGTTTCAGGAAAACATTGTGGTTGAAATGCAGAGAAATATGTACAAAACCCGGTCTTTTTCAGGGGAAAATCTACAAAATGTTCATAATATTGGTCAATGTCATTATCATCTTCATTACCAATGCCTATAAGGAGGCGACAGAGCAATTTCAATTCTTCTTGACAATAGACAAATGGACGAAATTAAGGCTTAAAGCTAGCAAATTCATTGAGGTTAGGCACTAAAAGTTCAATTGCAAGACAGTGGCTATTTGTGGCTATTGAGGCTTCCATATTATACACAGAATTACTCATACTACCTATTACTATAAGGTGGACATTTTTTTAAAACTCTCCTCAAAGTGAAAATTTATTTCCAAAGTTTTTCTTTGAGGATTGCTTAGACTTTCAGAATTTCAAAACAAATTTACCAACACGTAGTACAAACCCGACCTTTTCAAATCGATAACTTTTTTTGAATCAAAAAATATATTCACTCAAAGTCGATCAACAATTTTTGACAAATTGAAGAAAAGCAATTTTGTTCCAAACACTTGTTTTCATCAGCAGTTTTCTCACCAGTGTTAGACAAGGTTGAAAAAACTAGTATGCAATAATGTGCATTGATGTTTTAACTATGATTCGGCTTCAAAACATTTCCAATTTAAACACTTTTAAAAATTGAATTAAATGCTCATATAATGACAAAATTTGCCATTGTGTAGTGGCCAGGACTTTCGACTCTTCTTTAAAAATAAAAACGTTTTGTTTTGTGTTAAAATATATCCTTCTGTCGATCCTTTCCTATCGAATTGAACTGAATGTGTCCATGAACCTTTCCCTGCCTTTCCGCTAGGTAACTCTGGACAAAATTTCATTTAATGTGACTTTAGAAATTCTCGAAGTGTCTATACCGTGTGCTTAGCACTCTCTATCTCGTTGCCTTCGCCAGTTCATTGGAGCGTTAATTTCAGCCTTTTGGCGGTTGTACAAAGACAATCAACGCACTAAAATTCTACAAAAATTGAATGCACAACGATAGTTTTATGTTTGCTGGGCACTATGAAAATTCAATTACTTTATTTTCCTCGACTCCCCTCATGGCCAGCAATGCTTCACATGTTAGATGCAACATCTGCCAGCCACAAAACAAACTAACTTACACACACACACACACACACACCCGCACAGTCATATGGATTTGCACCTGCATTGTGGCACCACCTGTCAGCTGAGCTAAGCACCAACAGCCAGGAGAAAATTACATAGAAATTTTGGCCATATGAAAAGAACTGGCCCAGTTAGAGAGCAAAAAGAAATGCACGGCACATGGCTGGTCCAATCTCCTACTCCAATCTGCAACGCCGAATGTAAACTGTAAACTCTAAACTCTTTGCCCATCGCACACATTTGCAGCTCATCGCATGAGTGCGCTACTTTTTCTTTGCACAAAATTCGCCGCTCCACCCCATCCCCACCCACACCCCATGCCAAAAAAAAGCAACTATTTCTTTTCGTTTCTGCTTTAGTTTGGTTGGGTTGATGCCATGCTGGTTTTGCTTTCAGCTGCAAATATCTTTTAACGGCTAGACCTGCGGAAGTTGGGAAACAAAAGCAAGATATGGAAGCTAGAGATGGAAGAGTTTTGTATGCTTCGAAACTCCTCCATCTCGAAAGAAAGCCTCTAACTAAATTTAAGTTTTAATAATCAAAAACTTTTCAATAGATTCCAATATAAATAACAAGACAAGAAAAGTTCCTTACCAAAAATGAGAGTTTAATAATCCACCTTAGATATGTTTAAGTAAAAATCAATTGGGAACCTGGCAAAAATATCCAAATAGCAAAAAAAATATCAATATTTTAACTCTTTTCTATTACTTGAATTGTTTGCCAATATTTTTTCACTAAAGCGATTTTATTTTAAATCAAATAAAACGATTTTTTGGGGGTGCCAACATTTGTTAAATTTCTTTTTAACCCTTGCGTTAGAAATAGTTTTAATATGCAATCTAATATGCTCCAGATTCATACGAAAACTAGAGAGAAAACGAAATAATATTTTTCGAATTTACTAGAAGTTAGAGTTATCATTAGAGTCAAAATATTGTTGGCTATTTGTCCTTGAACTGTATATAGGTTATTCTATTTGGGTTGCCAGCTCTAAGAGAGTCGTGATATGTGTTTATCTTTGCCTTTTCTTTGGCTTATTCGCATTTTGTGTGCGTTTTTCGTTGTCGCCCTACGATGCAGGCAAATGTGTGGGTACTGAGAGTCTAAAAACGCCATTCAACATGCCGAATCCTGACTTTCTATGCGTTTTAGCTTTTACTTAAATGGAATTTTGTTTTAACTTCTTTTTAAGGTACTTTTTCTAGTTTTCTCTGTTGATTGAGAGATGGGAAACAATTGAAATTTAAACCAACCTTGGTGCGTGACGAAAGGCTTTGCTAATTAAATTAGCCAAAAAGTATTGCTTTAATCTAAAAGAGAAATCAGACGGCAAGTGTTACCCCATGAAGGCGCATCTTTTGGCTAGTTTTTGGTTCCTCTTCTCGATGACAGCAGCCGATTTCAATGACGGCAGCTATTGTAAGCAATTGAAATGAATTTATTTCTATCATTCCAATTTCTTTTCTATTTTAGATACCTGCAATGATGTGCCCTCTCGAAATGGATGCGTAAGACAGCATTTGAAATGGTTCTATGAGACGTCTAGCAAAAGTTGTTACCAATCTTTAGATTGTGACTCGGGATTTTGGCATCTGGCCGCATGTGAACGAGTTTGTGTCATTGATGTGATACAACTTAGACAGAAAGAAGCCTTCCGTTTGGAAAATATCTTTAATGGCACTGCGTTTAAGAAAAATGAAAACTTAAAAGCCATAAAAAAACGCAGCATCTCTTCGGTCAAAAATTCTGAAAGAAAATCGATGTTTGAAATTTTAGATATAAATATTGAAAGAAAGACAGCGGACAAGTCCATGAAAAGAAATAATAAATAAATTATTACCCTGCAGAGGGTATTATAATTAATTAGTCAGATGTTTGTAACGCAGAGAAGGAATCGTTTCCGACTCCATAAAGTATATATAGTCTTGATTCGCATGGAAAGTCGAGTTGATGTACCCATGTCGGTCTGTCTGTCTGAACGTATACTAACTAGTGTTACAGTTTTGGAGTTATGGCTTTCAAAGTTCCTATTAAACCCTAAACAATTTATCTGCGATTTTCAAAAAGATCGGAGGACTTCGTTCTCTCTTGAAAAGTCTTATCTAAACTGATTATATACACACAATAAATCATATTCCTGGTTTTCAAAAGAATCTGACAAGCATAACCTCTGATATCGTCTATACAAAATGTAGGAGTTACACTACAATTTATAATTTGGGTTTAATAATATTCTGTATATTGTTTAGCGACAATATTTGGGACTTATGGATAGTTCAGTATATGTATGTATATGCACTTATGACTAACTGGCACTCTTCGACACGCACGCACTTCAACTGACCGACTTTATACTCTCCCTACTCGACACAGACTAACTCCACTTGCTTCTCAACACAGCTTCCTTAACTTGCTTCTCAACACAGACTTCTTACACTTGCTTCTCAACACCTCATCTTGCTGATTTCCTGGTCGGCATATATATTTTGACATAGCGTTGCCTTTGTTTATTTTCTTAATATTTCTTATTTCAAAAACAATAAATTCTTAATTTTATTTCTTTAAGGTTACAGTGTGCAATAATCGTGAGCTACTGGCATTTTTTATCAGCAGAAAGAATAATAATAGACAAAGTGTTTCACAAATTTACAATTAATATTGTGCACTTTACTTTGGCATTCATTTTCGCTTCGTTAAATGCAACGGTACTTAGAAAACAAGACTAATAGTGAAATGTAAATGATGTCAAAATATATATGCCGTAACATGGGAGATCGTTAGAACCAGAAAAATTGTTGTTGGATTTACACGATTAAATTAGTTTGTTGATGTATGATCACTAATATTCGGTGAATGTTGTGTGAATATTTAATGACAGTTGCTAAATATTGAAAATTGGATTGAGGGAAAAATGGATCAAATAGAAAGAGGTACAAGATGACGAAAGAGAGAGAGAGAGATAACATTGAATTAGTATAACGCTCTCAAATGATTTCAAATGTATTTAGCATAGCTTAAGTTAGTTTCTTCGATATTCAGGATTAAAACAATTTTAAAATGTTTCTAATAATTAATAAAGTAAGTAAGTCGCCGGGCCGACTTGTATATACCATGCATTAGGTGAAGAGATATATATTAAATTTCTTTTAAATGCTATCTCGCTCACTCTTATGTGGAAACGAGCTCTATAGCACCCCCCGACCAAATCGGCGAATTTCAGCATATGCTATCTCGCTCTTTTTCGCGTGCATCTGCCTTGCACCGCAATGGGTGAAAAACGTTTCTATGTATATCTCGGCCATTTTTATTCCGATTCTTGTGATATTTGGTGAAATGATAGATATACGTGACATGTATTAGTGTGCCAAATTTAATTTCGATACGATAAATATTTCGGGTGAAAATCGAATTTTTCGAATTTCGGGGGCGGAAGGGCGTGGCAAAAATTTGAAACAAACTTGGTCTGCGTGCACACTGCACGCATCTAATGTCCAAATCTGAAGAAAGCTCTATCTTTTACTAGTTCCCGAGATATGGGGGATCAAAATATTGTTTTTCGAATAGCGTGGGCGGAAGGGGCGTGGCAAAAAAAAAATAAACTTGATCAGCGTACACTCCAAACGAGTCTACATGCCAAATTTGGTAGCTCTAGCTTGTATAGTTGCTGAGATCTAGGCACTCTATCGGACGGACGGACGGACGGACGGACGGACGGACGGACGGACGGACAGCCGGACATTGCTCTAACAATTTCTCTTCTCATGCTGATCAAGAATATATATACTTTATAGGGTCGGAAAAGCTTCCTTCTCCCTGTTACATACATTTTGGCGACTTTAATATACCATTTCATTCTATGAATGCATGGTATAAAAACGTTTTTATGTATAACTCGGCCATTTTTATTCCGATTCTTGTGATATTTGATGGGATGATAGATATACGTGACATATATTAGTGTGCCGAATTAAATTACGATACGATAAATATTTCGGGTGAAAATCGAATTTTTCGAATTTCGGGGGCGGAAGGGGGCGTGGCCAAAATTTGAAACAAACTTGGTCTGCGAAAACACTGCACGCATCTAATGTCCAAATCCGAAAGCTCTATCTTTTAATAGTTCCCGAGATATAGAGGCTCAAAATATTGTTTTTCAAATAGCCGGGGCGGAAGGGGGGGAAAAAAATAAACTTGATCAGCGTACACACCAAACGAGTCTACATGCCAAATTTGGTAGCTCTGTAGCTTGTAGAGGTTGCTAAGAGATCTAGGCACTCTATCGGACGGACGGACGGACGGACGGACGGACGGACGGACGGACGGACGGACGGACGGACAGACAGACGGACAAGTCTCAATCGACTCGGCTATTGATACTGATCAAGAATATATATACTTTATAGGGTCGGAGAAGCTTCCTTCTCTCTGTTACATACATTTTGGACGACTATTAATATACCATTTCATTCTATGAATGCATGGTATAAAAAATAAAAATTTTTCAGGAATCGTTACTTGAACTTTCGGTTATGTACTAAACATCTAAAATATGAAAAAAAATCATTTGCAAGCTAAAAATGTTTTAGGATAATATAATAAATAAATTGAGGTTATTTTTATCTTTCCAACAGACGGTCACACTATTTAGACAACTTCGATATGATGAGAAACCACCAAGCTTCAGATCAATATCTTCATACAGTGGCTCACAGCTTATTCAACCCAACTTGTATTTGGAGTTTAAAATCTGAATAACTTTTTTTCCATTTGAAATATTTTCAAAAAACAAATGCAGAATTATTTGCTTATGTTTAAACTAAAAGATTCAATATTAATTTATTGTTATTTTTTAACTTGTAAGATTAATGTAACAAAAACTAAAAAAAGTCAAAAATTTTACGTAACATCGTATCAACAGTTACATCTTACAGCGGTTATCCAGTTCCTAGAATTACGTAAATCATAAAGTTGCCAAAGAACTTTTATTTTATTTAAGGTCTCAGGTTATATCCAGGTCTTTGGTTTATTGAATAAGAAGTAAACGTGAATTGTTTAAGCTATATTATTCTAAATGTTTTGAAAATGACTGAAGACTTTGCCAAGTACGCCGTAATGTTGTCATTTTCAGCCTACGGATTAACTTTTATGTATTACTCGAGGCCGTTGCTAGAGTATATAAAGTTTGGCGCTTTTGAATTGGCATTACCTTGATTAAGTCATCACACTCTCCACCTAATCGCTGCTTTATCTACTAGTCCCCGAACTGTCATCTGTCGGCATGACTCCTGCCCATTTCCATGGCCATTTCCTCCACGACCATTTTGTTTTCTGTTCACTCGCCACACAAATTGACCGCAACATTTGACAATTTTCGGCATTTCGTTAAGCCGAAAAGACAAAACGAAAAAAAAAACAACAGAAAATCAAGAAAAATGTTGTGTACTTTGTCTCCCTTACATTGGGCTCCAAATCAAACAAAGCAGAAATAGATGCCGCCCTCTGCCCGGGCATCTTAAAGATAATTGCTTTGATAAGGCTTGCAACTGGGGTTCCCGGATCCCGGATCCGTGAACATTCTTTTTTTCTTTTCGGGGGGTTTTTTCTTTTTTTTTATAAATGTCGCCAAATATTTACATGTCGCGGGACGAGTCAGTTCTTTTGTT
Organism: Drosophila sucinea; assembly: GCA_018150745.1. Classification (NCBI taxonomy): domain Eukaryota; kingdom Metazoa; phylum Arthropoda; class Insecta; order Diptera; family Drosophilidae; genus Drosophila; species Drosophila sucinea. The sequence goes on along the minus strand of JAECWP010000153.1, from coordinate 160,362 downwards.
GTTGTTGCTTTTCTCTTTCCTGGGGGGACCACCCGCATTCGGCCTGTGGCTTGACTTTGCCGGACTCCCTCTCTCTCTCTCTCTGTCTCTCCGACTGTCCGGCGACTGTCTGTGGTCGGACGATTCCGGACGGCGGATGGCGGTCGCCGTTGCTGGAAACCGCATAAAAGTCATTGTCACAGCAAATGGATTAATTTTCGCGGCACGTTGTCATATGCCTCTATCTCTCTCTCTCTCTCTCTCTCTCTCTGTCTCTCTCGCTCGCTCTATCTGACTTTTTTATAAAGAAATTAAAAAGCCTGGTCAGTGGTTGGAAGTGGGTGTGGGGCATTTACCGCAACAATAATTACGTTTTGGGTGGGTTTTCCCCCTACTTTTTTTTTTTTTTGCTACTTTGTATTTCTCATTTTTGTTGTTTTTTGGTTTTTTGGATCCTGGATGCTGGCACGGAAGTGTATAATGTTGCTAAGTAGTTGCGGTTATTTGTTGTTACTGTTGTTGTTGTTGTTGCTGTTGTTGTTGCTGCTGATGGGCGACAGTTTGTTGTTACTTCTGTTCTCTTGTTGTCTGCTTGGCCCCGTAATTATCATGAAAGGCAACAGGAGGTTTATTTCATGTCGTAAATACTACATAATTAAGTTTTCTGCGTTTTCCTTCTTTTTTTTTTGTGTTCTTTCAAAACCAGACAATAGAAAAAAGTGTAGAAAATTCGGAATGAGAATGGTTATCCGCACATGAATACAAGAAATTGCTTTTTTTCGTTATCACATTTCGTTATGGGATAGTCGATGCCTTTCTTTAGGTTTTCACAAGTCAAAGCTGTTTTGTATTTAAGTCCTTTCATTGACATCTGCAATAATTATCTGGTTATACCAAGAAAAAAGCCTAAAAATGCAGGAAAATTAGAAGAACTAAATTCGTTTTAAATAGCAGAGAGATTCTGCTTCTATGCTTCAAATAAAGTTTATCTCACCTTAGATAGCCAAAACTGTAACCAATTTACTCAATTGGATCAATAAAGTTTAGGATCGATCAATAGACACAGACAAAATAATCCTATCGAAGAAGTTTTCCATTAAAATACTCTCTATGGACAGACTTTGTAATATCGTCAAGTCTGATCTGATTAAATTCTATAACTTTTAGCAAAACAAATTTTCTACACTTTCTTCTATTGTCTGGTTTTGAAAGAACACAAAAAAAAAAAAATGGACTGTCTTACATTGATTTCGATTAAAAATTGCGTGTTTTGATATGTTAATAATGAATTTATGAGAAATACATAATCCAACATAATAATCTAAGCCTTCCGGAATGAAAGATGCTTCTAAAACCATTTCAGAAAGTAAATATATCAGGGACTGTAATCATTATGAGTTTTATTTTAAAACTTGAAAAATAAAAATTATTTCCAATTTGTCATCAATTGATTAAATATTAATCATCAACATAAAAATTATATTTGAGCAAAAATAAAAATCAAAAAATTATGATTATTTCTTGAGTTTTATTTTTCGCTTAAAAATAAAACTCAACATGATTTTCTGGCTTTTCTTTTCTTAAATTTTGGGCTTAAATTAAATTTTTTTATAATATTTATACCCAAACATGTGGAAAATATGTCGGTCAAAGGATATATATTTAATAGACTATTTGTCTTTTTATTTTAATTTATTTAAGCAGTTTCGAGGTCATTAGTTCAGGAACAACCAAGTTCTTTAATCAGCTCACTTTTTGTTTGCTGTCAAAAAATAAATTTTAATAAATTTGAATGTTAAAATTCCAAATAAGTCGCTAAAATTGTAAAATATATGAAATTCAGTTTCTTATAAAATTTATTGACAGACTTAATGATAGATATGTATGTAAAAATCTGGCAAATCTTCTCAACTTATGATCTATATAACTATTATGTACACATGAAATTACAATGAGTTGGAACACAAAATAAGGAGAAGTCGTCCTTAGCCAAGGATATTCTGCTTGATGCTTGACCAAAATCCTTTGCCCCGTTTGGGCATTAGTTCATGTTCGATTTCTTTGTGATACTGCTCCAGGAGTAGGGGATCCACAGGACCCCAATGCTTTTTGGGTGTGAATGCTCCACGAATCTTGTCCAGCCAGGTCTTGCCCGGCTCTCGTATAATGGCCACAACCATCCAAATGGGCAGCTGAAGTATGCCAAAGGCAGTAATCGTCCATCCCAGGCCTGATTAAGAAAAACGAAATTAGTTTCAACATTTTTAGAAATTTCAGAAGCTCTCACCATAGGCCCAAGTGGGATAGATTTGATCGTTGTAGGTGAGTGGTTCATATGTGGCATAGAAATAGATCAAAATGACAGTCATAATGAGGGGAGTGAAGACGCCCCAGCACAGACGCCAATAGAGACCGACCTTGCGACCCAGCATGAACTCGATGTCCTTGCACAGGCGATCGGTGCCATAGATCCAGCCAATGGTGTAGAGCTCGGCAATGCCCAGGACCAGAGCAATCATGGAGGCGCCAAAGAAGTCCACCAGAGTCAGCATGTATTGACCACCCTGAAAATCAGAAGAAAATCGATTAGAAGAGGTCCCATTGATGGCACGTGAAGTGTTCTTACCGGCGTTATGTACATCAATCCGATGAGGAAACTAACCACTGCGATGAGCAGAGAGCACTGCCATTGCTTGAAGTGGGGAAACCGATCTCTGATGGCCGTCACCGAGCACGAGGTCATCGCAATGTTCGAGCCAATGCCCAGGACAAACAGCATGAGGAAGAACAGCACGGAGAATATTTGCGGCAATTGCTTGAACTTGGCTATGGCATCCGGATAGGAGATGAAGGCCAAGCCGGCTCCGCCCTTGACAACACTGCCAATATCATCGGTGCCGATTTCATGGGCCAAATGCCCCAAGATGCCAAATATGGTGAAGCCGGCCAGCAGCGAGGTGGCCGTGTCCAGGGCCGTGACAATGGTGGCATCACGATGGACATTGTGGCCAAATTTATTGAACGACGAGTACATGATGATGTTGCCAAAGCAAACGGACAGAGAGTAGAAGCATTGCGTGACAGCGGCATACCACACTTTCGGATCCAAGATTTTGCCCCAATTTGGCTTGATGAAATAGTAAATGCCGTCCAGAGACCCCGGCAGGGTAACAGCACGTACCAGCAGCACGCCCATTATGAGATAGGGAAACAGGGCCAGGAAGTAGGAGGCTTTGCCGGAGCTCTTAACACCCCGCCGTATGATGAGGAAGACACAGAGCCACGACACAAACAGACCAATGACCAACTCCCAGTTGGGCAGACCGATGCCATTCTCAATATTATCCTTTTCGTGGAGAACCTCCTTGCTAAAAGTGAATGCCAAGGAACATGCAAATTAGTTTACGGGGCACAACAAACAAACAAACAAATTCCGCCACCAGCCACCAAACTAACTACATCATGCAACATCTCATGGTGCTTAGCACTTACACAAAAAACCACTCCGAGCTGGAGATGACCCGTTCGCTCTTTTGGCTTATGGTGAAATTCAGATGTCGCATCGCGCCATCATCCGACTCATCTTTCGGGGCCGAATCGATGCAATTGCCGGGCCATTCGTCGCGGCAGGTGGCCCAGGGCAGGGGATTGCGAAAGGATTCATAGAAATAGCGACCAATTATGGCCACCAGGGCGGCGTAGTAAGTGCTGAGCATGAACACCTGGAACGCCTGACCGGCTCCAACACCTTGAATTTCGGTTTCAATTTGCCAAAGGTGGGAAGGGTAAGCAAATGGATGAGAATGACTCTTTTTAACATTCGAATGAAGATGAGTAAGAGAGAGAGAGAGAGAGAGAGAGAGAGCAAGTGAGTGCAAATGATATGAATAGAGCGTGATTAAGATAGTCTCTAGGATTAGTTAGGCGCTTAATGATTAGTCAACTTGTTGAGTCACTCAGAAACAGTTGAATAATTGAATGTTATTCAATGTTATTCAGTCCGATCAACATTGGCTGTTGCAATCACATCGATCTATTGCAACATTCCCATGGCTATGTGACCCTTTGAGGCCAATTGATGGCAATTTAGTGTGCCTGTTCGTTAGACAGTATTCAGCAAGGGGTGGGGTAACTTGGGGAGAGGGGGAGGGGGGGTACTCATTTAATTAGCCTCGCAAGCCAATAAAGCGAATGTTGAACGTTTCGGTTTGGCATTGGCAATAAACTTGAGACGGACGATGATTGCGACCGCGATAAGATTACCCACAACAACACACACACACACACACACCGACACCAACACCAACACCCACACCAACAACAACAAGAATCGATGGCACTTACAGGAAATACAACTCGGCGGATGCGACTGGCTTCTGCTCCCATTGATGCTGCTGGCCCATCATTGTCATTGGATTGGCCTCCAAATTGGAGGTGTTACCCAAACTGGAGGCCACACAAAAGGGCTGCCAGTCCGGTTGACATTCGGACCAGGGCAACGGTGCACGAAACGAGTCATACAAATAACGCAAGGTTATACCCATTATGGCCACATAGTAGGTGGTAACCATAGATATCGATATGACCTGACCAATTCCAACACCTAGAGCAATCCAGTTCATATGAATGCGTCGATTGGATAGCAAATGTGCAGGAATAATGCGATAGATGATGATGTACATAATGAAGATGTTGTGATTCAACTTGAATGCTCTTGAAAGAAGGCAGATCCTCACAGATCCTGAATGAAATTCTCACCCACTTAAGATCAAACTATTTGAAACTAAAGTCAACCCTTAAAAGAAAGAGCTGAGATTTGATATTCATCTTCAATGTAAGGTTCGATTGATTGCTGGTAATTTCCCAACAATGGGACGTTCATTATTCACTCCAAGTTAATCGCTTTTAATTGGTTTAAGTTTCGGTTCCGTTTTCCTATCCCTAACATGAGGATTAGGCCCATTCTCTCTATTCGAAATGCTATCTCTAAGCACTACCTTCATTTCAAGAGCATTTTAGGTGCGTGCATTCGATGCTTACCCTTCATGGCCGGACACAAATCGAATACTTTTACCGAGCCACGACTGGAGAACTGGCCAATTACCATTTCCAGATAGTAAATCGGTTTACCGATGAGGAACAGCACAACAAGATATGGAATTAAAAATGCCCCGCCGCCATTGTCGAGGGCGGTGAATGGAAATCGCCACACATTGCCCAGGCCCACGGACATCGCAATGCAGGACATTAGGAACTCCACACCTTTTCCCCAGGTGGCTCGCTCACTGCGTCCGGCTGGCAATTTGCCCGCCTCCCGGTCGTTATCGGCATCGGCTTCGGTATGGGCATGGGCATGGGCATGGTTTGGCTAACAAAAATGATGATTAGTTGGCTAATAGATTCCAGTTGTAGTTTAAGCGTTCGCCACTTACCGACATGACCACAGTGCTGGCCGTGCTCCGTCCGTCATCGCCAATGAAGGCGGGATTGTGATTCTGCTGCACTGATTCCATATTTGGTCGAACTGAAATGGTATGAAATGGTATTTTGAATCGACTGTTTGCTGCCACTGGAGAATATCAACTGGTTGGCACTGAAGTGGAGGCTGTATAACTGACAATCAGATAAACCCGGAGCATTCAAATAGTTCTTTTTAAGATAACAAAATGATGTCACTGTCACGAGCCATCTAAAGATTAGATTAAACTTCAGTCAGACAGAGTGAAGAGCTGATGATGTTCTATTTGCAAATGCAACAAGACAAAAGTTTTAATCATTTGCTGGATATTAAAATTATGACATCTGTCGCGAAGAGATTAGACATCAAGAAAGGGAGAAGGGAAGGGAGAAGGGATGGGAGAAGGGAAGGGGAGAGGGGAAAGATAGAGAATCTCCAATCTACATTATTTTCCTTCTTTCCATTCACACAACACTACATTATAAAATCAGCTAGTTCTTACTGTTTGCAGGTTTAGTTGAAATTTCACAACGCTTCTTCATTGCACTTGCTAATTCTGCTGAAACAGGCTACAGGACTTTATGATTATTTCATTCAGTCCATTTACCAGGTGGATGACATTAAAAATATGGTTCGATTATGTAAAAAAAAGTTTGCATTTCTAGTATATACTCAAAATATAGTTGAATTTGAAGGTCCTAATCTAATGGAGTAGAAGTTGTAAATATTGTAACTATTTGTTTCTATAATGGTAAAATTTAGCAAGGGTTCGATAACTCTTTACTTATTAAAACTAATTTTTCAAATCGGATCGGAAGCTCGATAACTTTTGATCATAATTCGTGAACAAAAAAAGTGAAATTAGTATCAACTATAGGCTATTATTTAATACAAATCATTGGTCGTACTTCAATTAATCATTGGTCGTACTTCAATTAATCATTTTTTAGTTTAAATTAACCATTTTTTAATTTTGAATAATAAATTTCTATATAAATTTCTCTATTGGTCGTACTTTAATTAAAAATTTTTTCGTTTAAATGAACAATTTTTTCATTTTAAATAATAAATTTCTATAGAAATTTCTCTATTAGTCGTACTTTAATTAATAATTTCTTAATTTTTAATAATAAATTTCTATATAAAATTTAAAGATTCAAGATAACATTAATTATTAAAGATTCAAAATAATACCCTAATTTTGTACAACATTTATAACAATCGTTTTCTTTATTCACTCATTCACTCTCTCGGCAAATGAATTATTAATAAATCTTAGTTTTCGACCTCTAAAAACTGCAACAAATTATATTAACAATATTTGTCTTGAACAATTATGTTTGCCAAGATAAAACGGTTTATTACAAGTCATTTTATTTCTTGATAAAAGTGGTTTTGTGATATTTGCTGATTTGATTAAACAATTTACACCCACTTTGGCGTTTATTGAGATTGGAGCAACAAATACAACAGATATAAAAGGCAAACAAGTAACAAGTAAACTAGTTAATCGCATAAATTACCGTGTGATAAAAATGAATAAAAATCTGATTTTGTTTGCATTTTTGGCGGTCAAGTGCAAAAGCACGCCAATGTAACCGGCTAAACGAACCGGTTAAGAATTCTGCGAACAAATTTTTATTTGCTTTTTCAATTCTTTTATTGTTTTATTATGAATTTAAAGAAATCTAAACACGTATGCGAAAATTGCCATTTATCGTGTCTATTTAAATTTAATTGATTTGCTTCCGAGGCTTGATTGAGTCATGGAATTCAAATTGTTTTATTGTGCAAACATTTTTCGTTTGTTCGTCTAGTTAAATGGAAACAAAAAGTAAGTAAAAATGTATTTTGATTAAGCCGAATGCTGCTCAAACTGTGTGTAGTAAGTGTCAAACTGTCGATTCGTCAATTAATGTCAATGAACGCATGAAGTATAGGTAATTAAACACGTGTTTTTAAATCAATAAACAATCAAATTGATCAAAGTTAATATTCAGAAATATAGTTTAGAGATTTTTCTCTATACTAGCAGAGTAAGATCACTAAGTAAGTTCTTTGAGAAAAATTAATCGTCTAACCAAGGTGTGATCCATGTTTAAAATAAGGCAAATGAAACGACACAGTTGTACCTATTATCCAAATTGCAGTCTCGTTAAGTACTTAGCTTTTTGTAGTATTTGCTTTTGCTTGTCTTTTATAAATAGTTTATGTCTAGTGCAGTTAATTTATCAAACGATGTCGGCTTGTCTTTGTGATTGTGAACGAACTCTTTATGGTCGAGTGTGATAAGATTCAATCAGACAACAAATCAAGTACTCAATTAAACGATAATTTTCCCGAAAGTTAAATAAAATTAAGTACAAGGCTAAAAATGAATAGTTTGAAAGTGTTTGAAACACTTCTATGTATTCATTGTTCGTTTGTTTTGATTTTAGTTTGGTATGATGTGATGACGTATACGCAGTGTGCGCACCAAGACTCATGAATATGAATATGGTCTTCTTCTTCTTCAGTCGGCAACACGTCGATCAATGTCTATGGCGACGAGCGTGACAAGCACGCCGTAAAACACGTTTTTGCATACAAATGCCCTGTGAGGTGATTGTTTCTCTGCCGCTGAACTCAATCAAATTGGGCTAAGACTTTTGCATGGCTTTGGGTAACTAATAATAATCAGCTGGTATTCCCAGAAAACTTCACAAAAACTCCAAAAGCTTATATGAAGCAATGCAAGAAACACGAGAGATATATCCGGTTAAAGCAATAGTTTTAGAATGCATTCAAAATCATTGGAGATTAATTATTATTTCTGCATGATTTTCTCATCATTCTAGAGCATCTTCTTTTGAGATAAACAAAAAAATATATTAAGCTGAAATAAGTTTCGATTCTCTAGCAATTTTCGAATCAAAAACTTGAATGGTACCAAAATAAATTCCGATCTCATTCTGTTAAGAAATAAATGAATGATATTCGAAATTATTCCCTGATTTTTTCTTCGTTTTAAAAACAAATAAAGTAAGTAAGTCGCCGGGCCGACTTGGATATACCATGCATTAGGTGAAGAGATATATATTAAATTTCTTTTAAATGCTATCTCGCTCACTCTTATGTGGAAACGAGCTCTATAGCACCCCCCGACCAAATCGGTGATTTGCAGCATATGCTATCTCGCTCTTTTTCGCGTGCATCTGGCTTGCACCGCAATGGGTGAAAAACGTTTCTATGTATAACTCGGCCATTTTTATTCCGATTCTTGTGATATTTGGTGAAATGATAGATATACCTGACATGTATTAGTGTGCCAAATTTAATTTTGATACGATAAATATTTCGGATAAAAATCGAATTTTTCGAAATTTGAAACAAACTTGGTCTGCGTGCATACTGCACGCATCTAATGTCCAAATCCGATAGCTCTATCTTTTATAGTTCCCGAGATATGGGGGCTCAAAATATTGTTTTTCGAATAGCGTGGGCGGAAGGGGGCGTGGCAAAAAAAAAAAATAAACTTGATCAGCGTACACTCCAAACGAGTCTACATGCCAAATTTGGTAGCTCTGGCTTGTATAGTTACTGAGATCTAGGCACTCTATCGGACGGACGGACGGACGGACGGACAGACATGTCTCAATCGACTCGGCTATTGATACTGATCAAGAATATATATATTTTATAGGGTCGGAAAAGTTTCCTTCTCCCTGTTACATACATTTTGGCGACTTTAATATACCATTTCATTCTATGAATGCATGGTATAAAAATATTATGGAAAACCAGTTGACACCACATTAAACTGCTTATTTATTTATGACGTCAGTTAAATTTGTTCTTTTATTTTATTTTATGCTTTTTTTCCGCGAATTTGCATAATTTGTTCGTTGCGATGACTCAGCTCCAAAAAAAAAAAACCATTCTTTGAATATTCTTTTTTTTTCGTGGCTCCACTTAACATTTTTCTTGTTAAATTAAAAACCAGTTTGTTAGTAAAACAAACAAAAGCTAAAGACATATGTTTTTTTTTTGCGAAAAACAAAAACACAAACCAAAAAAAAAAACAAAATGTAAATGCTACTTCAGATGGCATTTCATGGCGGAGGCAAGCCTCAGTTTGCCTTTGGCAAATAGTTTTTTCACAACAACTTTTATTGTATTTTTGATAGATTTGATGGGCAATTTGAAAAACCTTCACAAAAAATAGATACGTCATGAAATCTTAGTGATGGCACTTAATCCTTTGGGTGTGCTTCTTAAATGATTTCTTTCGAAACTGGTTTAAGTATGTCTTGGAACTCGATTGAAAGCGGATTTTATAAAGTTAATTATTCCATATTAAACTTCCTTCTATTTGCATACCCTTTAATCAAACAGTAAAGTGATATTTGGCTTGGCGGAAATCCACGTATCTAGACTTATAAACTGAAGCATAAGTATCTATGGCCATTAATGATCTATCTGCGGATATCTACATCAATGGATAATACGACATTATCAGGAGCATGTCCCATAACTTTTAATCCTTTAGATTCGATTCTGGCCTACTATTAAAGTGTTGTAAATCGCACTATTTTTTTTAGATTTTTCAGTCATAGCAATCCGTTTATTTTATTTCTCTTACAAAAATTTACTCTCCTAAAAGTTAGTAAAGATTAAGTTACACAAAAAGTCAGTAAAGATTAAGTTACACAATATATTTCCAAAATATTAACTTTTTCTATTCTCTAAAAAACGCATTAGAAGCTTACTTTTGCGGTTCCTACTGGATTTTTGGTAAGTGAAGAAAAACCATTATATATATATCGAATTGAAGGGAAAGCCACAAATAGGTCTTCAAGCCGGATGTTAACCGGTTTGGATAACAGGCTCAGGGAATCTAATATCTAGTCTACTTATTTACCAAAGTTTTCGCTAAATCCTCTTATTTTAGTGATTTATTTAAGAGTCCTTGATTAACTTACTCTTACTACAAATTGCACTCACAATCTGCATAGTGAAAACTTCTTATGAAAATTCGCATAGAATATTGAGTTGAGAGAGAAAAGATTGATAATCTTGCATGAAACATATGAAAACTGGAAGTGGCGGGAAAAGAAGCTTGGCAAGTGACTGATTTCCTATAGAGGGTAATGCACAGTCGATGCTATCGTTTAACGCATAAAATTATTCCGCTTGCCTAGTTTTGTTTATGTTCGATTGAGTCAGCTGATGGCTTTACCTCTCCTTTACCTCTCTTGTTCACTCTTGGCCCTGCATTGCTCTCAATCAGTGAATTGCACAATGAAGTCACGCGCATGCGCAGCTGCAGTTCGCATTCAGAATTCACTGGTCTTTACCTGTTGCTTCTGGCCAGTAAGAGATATAAGTATGTACAGCTTCCGTGACTTTTGTATCTCTTTGGTTTTTACCTTCGCTCACTTGCTAGGCGACAATTAAATTTTATGTTGATTTGTTGGATTTTTGGTAGTTACAGCCAGTTGTAACCACTTTGAGCCGCGCGTGCTCAAGGCAATAGCTGAACTTTGACTTTTTTTTTGGCCTAAAGGCTTTCAAGGTTATTTTCGATGTTGGATTTCAAATAGTTTAATGTGAATTTTTCCAGGCAATTGCCAAATATCTTCACATATCACAAATGTTTTCTTTCTGGCCCCCGAAATTGAAACGAAAAACCCGTTATTATTGCATGAACTTTTTCAGTCGTTTTGAATGTTTTCCAACCCGTTTGTATTACGTTTCCCGATCGTCGCCGTTGAGCCAAGCGCCAGCAGCCAACTGAGAGCGCCAAGGCAAAGTGTTGAGGGTTTTATTGTGAACTTGACTTCAGATGATGGATCGGCAGGGGCAAAGAGGTAAGCGGTGCCGGGGGCACTCGGCCAGCTCCAGCAGCGGCAAAAATGTTCCAAAAATGTAGGTGAAAGCTTTTTAGCCACAGTTTGTGAGTCACTGAATGCGGCAAGCTTGCCTTAATGGTTTGTGTCTAGGCTAAGCGATCATTCGATATTTAAATTTCAAGCAATTCTAATTAATTTACGCTATTATCTTAAGTAAAATCTATTTTTGAATGGTTTATCTTAGCAATAAATAGGACGAGCTGAGCTTCGATATGAAAATCAGTATTTTAAGATTATTTCAAAAGTCTCGATGCATACAGTTTTCGCCTCTTAGCTAGAGCTGAAGATTTAATTTTTAAAAATGTTTCTCAATCAAGTTTAAAACGTTGACCATTAGGGGGAAACCTTTGAATCTTTTGTTGGCGTTAAGAACTGGATAGAATTAATGCAAAATTTGCTTCAATAGAGCAATATTTGTGTTCTTCCACAACTCAGTGATAGAAAGGTAATTTTTTTACGAATAGTAAATATAATTCGAATTTTAAAATGCCTAAAACAATGCCCCATAAATTATTTTTACAAAAGTTTTGCTTATTTCTAAGTCATCCCTCTATCATTGATTTTCTTTTCCAATTTTTATTCAGTTTATATATTTAATAGACAAATACAGTACGATATTTTGAATGGAAATGGAACAAGCCCTAACGATGGTGAAGAAAGTCATTAGTGAGAAGACCGAAGCTGGATTCTTGAATTTCTGGCAGGAATTTTGTCCCCTAAATTATGATCAAAACATGATGCAATGCACTGAACAGGCAGTCGAAAAGTGGTACAACCTTAGTAAAGAAGAGAAGAAAACATTTTCGAGCATTCCACTTACGGATGGCGAACAGATGCCTCTCAAGAAGGCCAGCGCCAAGTCCAAGTCCAGAAAGTCTCGCAAATTGAGGGCAAAGAAGGTGAGTGCAGCGGCTTCACGACCCAGGAACAAACGTCCAAGTGCTCCAAAACGAAAACCGAACGTAAACGGGCGGCAAGAAACCACAAACATCTATTTGAAGTTCTTGAGATCTTTTGCGAAAGATGATAAGGATTTGGAGCAAAAAGATATGATTACTCAAGCCGCTCAAGACTGGATGGCCATGTCAGAGGAAGAAAGAGATGTCTATCGTCGTGAGGTGAGAGTTCAAGCACAAGCATCATTACATATCGAAATATTTGAATTAAAATTTACTTTAGGCACCCGAAGCTGACCAGAATGGTGAGAAGAAGTAAGAGTGCAAATTGAGGCTCGGAATCAGCATCAAAATTTAAGTATAATTATTTGAAATCATTATGCCCGCCCAAAATTTGAAGTAACCTCCACTTGATGACCAAAATTACAATATTTTCATATTTGTATGACTCAAAATATTTGCGCTGCCGCCGACCTATTCTTTTAGATATGAAATCATCTTGATCTTAATACAATTTAGCACAATTTAATGCATTTTTCTACGTGAAAATTTAATGGTTGAGAGTGTGGCGAAGAGAACTCAATGGCAACTAGTTCTGACAACTATAAAAATTCAACTCATAATATCCGACAGCCGAACTTTCCTATGCTGAAACTTCATTTTATATTATGATATTAATAAAATGAGAAATCTGTGTCGTTGAAATTCATTATACGGATAATTTTATTATAAAGAAATTCATTACAGGGAATAATATACATATAACTTATAAATAATATAAATAATGTGTAGGTATTGAGCGGGCTTTCAGGTCAATAATTTTGGTTGTTTTAAAAGAAAGGAAACAAAAGAATTGTATATTTAATTGGTTTTTTTTCTCATTCCGATATATTTCGGTTACTCAACGGTTCTTTTAAAACAACCAAAATTATTGACCTGAAAGCCCGCTCAATACCTACACAAAACTTATCATTAAGGTCAACAACAAAAACATAATCTAATATAAAATGTTTGTATAAATATATAATAGCTATTTTAAACCAAAACGCAAAAGATCTTTAACAAGAATGGTCATTAGGTGATGAAGTTTCAATGGAATAAACTTTAAAACTTTGAACTTACTTTTAACTTAATATATTAACTTACTTAATATATTTATTAAATGTAAACTGAGTTCAGATTGTCTAATTGCATATTCCCATATGCTGACTTAAATATCCTTCTTGGACCCCATTAAATATCGACATTTTCTTAAGAAATTTAATGTTGCTTAAAATGGAATTTTTCTTTGTGTATGTATGTGTATGTGTGTGTGTGTGTGTGTGTGTGTGTGTGGCTTCAGTGGCGTGTGTATTTAATGAAACGTATTTTTCGAATTTCTGCACTTGCTCCACATTTCGTGCCCGTCCCCATCCCCCCATCCTCACTTTTCATCTACTTACTTCCACTTACCCAAGCAACTTTTATTTTATATATATACAGTATATATATAAGTATTTTTTTTATTTTTTGCTGGCTCAGCAGGAGGCCAACACTGAGAACTGCGGGCGGGTTAAATGTCGCCCAGTGTTGACCGGAAAAACGCGGGAAATTAAGGATAATGTAATTTATTGATGCATTGTAAAAGTTAAGCTCCACTCGCTGTGTGTGTGTGTGTGTGTGTGTGTGTGTGTGCTCCTGTCTCGTATAAATTTCAATTTGACACTGAAAGAACGATAGCAAGGACAAAGGAGAGGGGGGATTTGGGTAGTCAAGTTGGAGGAGAGCTGCATCAGAGTCGAGTCAGAGGCGGAGACAACAAGACAGACATTCGTATGCGGGTAGACAAAATGTTCATAATACTTTGTGCTCACAATTTTTCGCACAATTAGCAACTTTGTTGTCGCCACACTCGATTTACATAATTTTATTTCATTTAACCACCCATTTTGCCCTGCCCCCCGCTCTCTCCCCACACGCATCGCATCAAAATGATATTAAAATATATGAAAAACTTTTTAATCCATGCCTTTGCACGTTTCCATAATATTGACAAAGTGCTGGGCTGGAGAAGGAGGAGGAGAAGGTGGAGTGGGGGAGGGTTAAAAGTTAAATAAATGTTTAATAAAACCAAAGTGATTGCCCCCATCGAGTTGACTATTATATCTGTAATCTTCGCAGGTTTTTATTATAAAATCCCTAAGGATTGCTTATTTATTTTAAGATTAATTTCTTATTTGATACAAACACGTCTCACTTCTTGTTGGCTTATTATTAGTGTGCCCAAATCTCGCTTACCCGATATTGCCACCACTAGTGAGGCCAGCCCACGATACATCAATAAAGGGCATTGGACGGGCACACTTGGGAATAGAGTGAACGTTTACATTCGGCCAATCCTGACAATTGATCGACCTCGATCATACATATACAATTTACAATTACACAACTATCATAGACATTCTTTACAAACAAAGGCTTACAATTTTATCACATGCATGCATCCACGGTTTGAGTCGGGCCGATTCTAGGATACCCCTATACGGCAACTGAGTAAGCTGACAATCGTCTACATCAGTAACCTCGTAACGGTCATTCGGCAGGACCCGATTTATTTTATATGGACCTCGATATTTAGGAGCGAACTTCTTGCACGACCCGGGAGTGACGTCAACATTGCGAATGGCGACATAATCATTGACTCTATAGGTTAACGGCGCCCTATGCCTTAGGGCGTACCGCTTTTCATTACGCTCTTGTGATAACTTAATATTACTGCTGGCTTCTTGTCTACTAGCTTCAATGTTAAAGGGTTTGTCTGGACTAAATTTCGCGTCAAGGTATTCGGTTAATTCATCTACCACGGGACCTCTCTGTTCGCAACCAAACAACAACATAGAAGGGGTTTTACCGGTGCTGCACTGAACTGAGTTATTAATGGCGAACTCCACTCGGTTAATCAATTTATACCAATCGGCCTGGGCTAGTGGCTCTGATAGTTTACCTAACATAGGGGTCAACACACGGTTTACACGCTCAACCTGACCATTAGCTTGAGGAGCTGCGGTCGCTACTTTGATATGGTCAATATTTCGGTTTTCCACAAAATCGGCAAACTCAAACGAAGTAAAGCACGTACCTCTATCGGATATAATTCTTCGCGGACGGCTATAGTAATCGAAATATTTCTCTAACGCAGCGTTGACTTCCTTAGTACTAGTGGAGTTCACAGGATAAAGCTTTACAAATTTCGTGAAAGCGTCAATAACTACCAATAGGTGCTTTCTCTTTGAAATTACACTCGGTAACGGACCTAGGTGGTCGACATGGATCGTGTCAAACGGAATCGGACTCTTCGGAATACTGTGCAAAGTTCTGTTATGAATAGTTTTTGGAACGGAATGTAAGATACACGACAGACAGTCCTTTATAAATGTCTCAACTTTAGTCCTCATTGACGGAAACCAGTACTTTTCCTTCAAACTGTTTACACATTTTTCAGCACCTAAATGACCCAATTTTTCATGACACCTTCTTATTAATTCGCCTTGCATACGAGTCGGGGCATACAGGCATAGCCTTTCCTTCGCATTCCTCCTGTAAACAATACCATCAAGCAACTCGAAACCTTCGACATTGTCTTTCTCTAAATTTTCTCTTAATTTACGGACATCCGGGTCCCTAATCTGTTCTGTCTGCAACAATAAATCAACATCATGCGAAGATGCGCCAACTACACCTACCAGGTTTGCCACTTCATACGGGTCACGATTTTCTAACGTTACATTACTATAGGTTGGATCAGATCGGTTACACATATCTAAAGAAACAAACGGTTTATTAATATTTTTGTCCATTTCTACGGTTATACAACTCTGTTCTAAAGGTACACACGGTTTAACACTATTCTTTTCTAAAGGTACACACGGTTTATCACTACTCTGTTCTAAAGGTACACACGGTTTAACACTATTCTTTTCTAAAGGTACACACGGTTTAACACTACTCTGTTCTAAAGGTACACACGGTTTAACACTACTCTGTTCTAAAGGTACACACGGTTTAACACTACTCTGTTCTAAAGGTACACACGGTTTAACACTACTCTGTTCTAAAGGTACACACGGTTTAACACTACTCTGTTCTAAAGGTACACACGGTTTAACACTACTCTGTTCTAAAGGTACACACGGTTTAACACTACTCTGTTCTAAAGGTACACACGGTTTAACACTACTCTGTTCTAAAGGTACACACGGTTTAACACTACTCTGTTCTAAAGGTACACACGGTTTAACACTACTCTGTTCTAAAGGTACACACGGTTTAACACTACTCTGTTCTAAAGGTACACACGGTTTAACACTATTCTTTTTATTCCTCTCTAATAAGATACACGGATCGCAAGCCTCCTCTGTAGTTTCTGGTAGCAACTCGGTTTGTCGGCTTAATGCGTCTACATGCGCCATATTAGAACCGGGTCTGTGGGCTATTGAGTAATTAAAGCTCTCCATTTCTAATGACCACCGGGCAATACGTGGGTTTATCGACTTTTTGCTTAGGGTTTGAACTAACGAATTACAATCGGTAACTATTAAGAATGCTCTATGTTCCAAATACACGCGAAATCGACGCAAAGCATAAATTATGGCCAAAGTTTCGAGCTCAAAACTATGGTAACGGGACTCGGCGGCCGTTGCCTTTCGGGAATAGAAAAAGACTGGATGCAATTTGCCATCAGTCTGTCTTTGCATCAAAACGGCACCAAAGCCATTAGAACTGGCGTCAGTGTGCAACTCTGTTTCGTAATGGGGGTTAAATATTGACAACACCGGCGGACTAGAAAGGGCGGATCTTAACGTTACGAATGCATCTCTAGTAACTTTGTTCATTGGGAAAGGTCCACCTTGCTTAAGTAATTCAGTCAAGGGCTTCGCTAAGCGGGAGAAGTTTGGAACGAATTTGCGAAAATACGAGAATAAACCTAAACAGGAGTGTAATGCTCTACTATTAAGTGGTTCTGGATATTCTTGAATGGACTTTAAATGTGTGTTATTTGGTAAAATTCCCTGATCACTAACGTCATATCCCAAATAATCAATCCGTTTCTGTAGAAAAATGCATTTCTTTAAGTTGAGCTCCAAATTATACTCTATAAAACGATCTAGCAATTTGGCTAATAATTTATAGTGCTGATCCACGGTGCGAGTGGCAAGAATAATATCATCCATGTATACTACCAATTCGCGATCTCTAACCATGTCACTAATTATACTCGATATAAATCTCTGAAATACAGCTGGTCCGTTCTTTAGCCCAAAGGGCATTCTCAGATATTCAAACTGTCCATCCGGTGTTACGAAAGCAGTGTACTTGATGGACTCCTCTTCCATGCCTACATGATAAAACCCACTTTTCAAATCTATAACGGAGAATACTGTCTTCCCTTCTAGATATTCTAGACAGTCTTCTATCAAGGGCAACGGAAAATTATCCCTCACAGTTTTCTTATTTAAACCTCTGTAGTCAACGCACATTCTTATATTTCCATCCTTTTTCCGCACTAAAACAATTGCCGACGCAAATGGGGAATTACTTGGTCGAATCACATTATTCGCTAACAATTCACTAACTGTTTCGGTTACGATCCCTCTTTCATAATACGACAACCTTCTAGGACTACTGTGAAACGGAGTTGTGTCGGTCAAACATATTCGCATCATACTTTTGGGTGAGCCGTAGCTAGCTGAAAATCGATCAATGTAATGCTCATCCACAATCCTTCGGCACTCACGCATCGCGCCTAAACCAAACTCATGACCCACGGTGACGTTATTGTCCAAAAGTATTGTACAAACGGTTTGCATCTCGATCAGCCAGTCTCGAAACGGGGATGCATTCATGTTTACATTAAGATCATTAACGTTATTAAGGAAATCGGTCGGCTTATCACTAGGGGTATTAATCATAGGGGTTTTAGTAAACAGGGATGCACAGAAAGCTTTGTAAGATAACGCAATTGTATTCTTTAATGATGCAGAGTTTTGTTCATATTCTCGTACATTCTCAATCATAGCAAACTTAAGACCTATTTTCTTTAAAGCATCTCTCCCAAGGAGTAGTGGTGTCGGTAGAATATTATCAGGGAGAACTAATGTTTCAATTTCATAATATTTCTTGCAAAAAAGAACTAAACATTTGACTTTTCCATACGTCAGGATAGATCCACCACTAAGTCCATGAAGTGGACTTTTAATTAACTTATTGCGTTTCTTTAAATGTGGCATTATCGCTTTACAGGCGAAGCTTACTGGGCTTCCGGAATCTAACAAGGCATAAATATTATTAATATCGGTGCATCCCTTTTTACCAGTTATTCTTAGACTTACTAATTGAATAAATGACTTATCATCGGTGGGATCCTGGTCTTCATAGGTGCCCATGGCGGCAATCTGGGTACGCTTCGGACAATTCCGATATTGGTGACCCACTTGAAAGCAGCGAAAACAACCTCCTTCCGGTCTCTTAGGGCGGGGGCATTTCGTGCTCATGTGGCCAGACTGACGGCAATTGTAACATCTGATCTCCTTCACCGCAGGCGAGATGGCCTGCACACGATTCGAAATCTGACGTGCTCTGACAGGAGCGTAGCATTGCGGAAACTGCTGAATTGTCTGAAAACGCATCAACTTCTGGCGCAACTCGTCCAGGGATGTGCAATAGTACAACGGTGCACGCAATCCAGTACGGTCCTCCAAGCCATCCACAATATATTTCACCACATCGGTATCCTCAAAATTGCCTTGCTGAGCCATGTTTCGCATAATTATAAAATACTGCAAAAGTGACTCTTCTTTGGCAATTGGGCGGCTTTGCATACGGTTAGCAATATCGGCATTAGTCATTTGAAGGCCGAATACCTTCACCAGAACATCACTCATTTCCTTCCAGGTAGTGGTCCTTTCATATGTCATGTAGGCCTTAGCCGACCCCTGCAAGAGTCGATTGCCCAATGACCAACGTTGAGCATCACTCAGTTTGTAGACACTGGACGCCTTTTCCAGTTCTCGAATCCACACCTGAATGGATAGGTCGTTATCGCCAGAAAACGTAGGTACAGTGGCTTCAATATCCTTCAAGTCCACGCGGCTAGTCTGTTCCGGGTTATTTAGACTTCCTTCTAGCTCGATGACACGTGACTTCAGCTCGGCTAGCTGTTTACGTGCAGTATATAGGGCAATGCTACTCATGATCGAAGCTAACTCGTCTGCTTCGCTTGCTCCCTCGCTTGCATGAGCATGCTCCTTCCCGTCCGGTTCTGGGGAGGCCTCGGGTATTGACGGCAAACAGTTAGCACCTCTGTGAGTCGGGTTCGGTGACTCAATATTCTCCAAGGCGAGCTGCTCAATAGGGTGCTCCAGACCAGCTACATCAACAAGCTGTCCGGCAAGCATATTAGCAGACTCCAAGGGGATCAGTGGCTGCTCTTCGGTTACCTCTCTGTCTCCAGAAACTTCCAAATGATTCTCCGACATGACTGCTTTTACCAATGCACGCAATTGGTAAATGGACGCCTCTTTGTCAAAAGGCACTTCTTTGGCGTCTAGCAGTTCAAGCAACGCGGTTTTATTTAACTTTATAATTTCGGCGTATTTCATAAAACGCTTATTGTTTGGGGCAAACCCCACACCTGATTTGTAATCTTCGCAGGTTTTTATTATAAAATCCCTAAGGATTGCTTATTTATTTTAAGATTAATTTCTTATTTGATACAAACACGTCTCACTTCTTGTTGGCTTATTATTAGTGTGCCCAAATCTCGCTTACCCGATATTGCCACCACTAGTGAGGCCAGCCCACGATACATCAATAAAGGGCATTGGACGGGCACACTTGGGAATAGAGTGAACGTTTACATATCATAGAAATTTAGATAAATTAATGGTGCGGAAAATGTGTTGAATTTGAATAAAATTGGAAATTTTATTTGGATAATGTTTAGTAAGCAAATCTAAAATCCATTGCATATTAGTCACTATTTGTATGAAGAACTTTTATAAACCAAAATTCACTCATATTAAGTTAAAGTTTAAGTTAATGCAAATCTAATGCAAATGTAAACATGGCGATAATATAACCAGACATATTTCCAAATACATCATTTAGATTTTGGTTAATTAATTTTCTAGCACTTTAAAATCTCTTAAAACTGTGGGATTAGAGTCAACTATAGAGTGGAATCGAAAGGAATGTTCTACCCACCATTTATTAGACCAAAACTCAGCTACAATTAATTATTATGTCAGATTATCGTGGGAGGTAGCAGGTATTACCTGCAATTTTCCAACTCAACTTAAATGCAGCATTATTTCGTTTCAACTTCGATTTATACAAGCTCCCAAATTATTCACGAAAATGTGGCTAATTATTGATAATTGTGAAAGCGCTCCATCCAAAAATATATACTCACAATTTGTGGATTTTTAGGCACTATCTATAAATTCTCACAGTTTTCCATGGCATACAAATTTGAAATTGTCTCATTTTAGTTTTGTCTATTGTCAGCCAATGGCCAATTGTGCGTAAACATAATTTACTCTTATTTTTTTTGTTATTGGCTTTTATTTTATTTCATTTATTTTGCTCTATTTTTGGCATTTGTTGTCGTTGTTGTTTGGCTTTGCAGGCAATTAAGTGCGACTATAAAAACGACAGAGAAACCAATTTTGACAGTTTAATTTGGCGACCCAACGAGAGAGAGCGAGAGACAACGTTTTGTTGGGTTTTTGTTCACTGAACTCTTTTCGGGTTAAAGCAAGAAAAATCCCCTTTGTGTGTACGTGTCTGTGTGTGAGAACGGAAATTCTTTTTGACCAAACAATCAACACTTGCCAGAAGCAGGACACACACAAAAACTCACACACACACACACACGCACACACTTTTGCACATACATACTTGGGAAATGCCTTTGGCTTTAATTTCAGAAGACGTTTCCAGGCATTGGATTTTATTTTGTCTATTTATATCAGAGAAATGGCCTCGCACATCCGCTCATTCGCACATCCTCATCGTCATCCATTCATCCAAGAATGCCTCGAAGTGTAAGTGCGGCGCATTCCAGGCGTGTTGAAACTGTAAACTAGATGCCTTTTGCCCAACCCATCCCAGCCCATTACTCTCCTCTGTAGCCCATCAATGCAATTGCATCTGCCATATGTGTGGGAGTGTGTGTGTGTGGGTGTGTGTGTGTGTGGGTGTGTGGGTGTTTGTGAGTCGAAATCCTTTTTGGCCTTCACACAAACATATCGTACATATAGGTTAACAAGATGCTGGCTCCTTGGGTTCTGTCTCTAGTTTAGTGTTTCGCCTTTGCTTTCGCCCTCGCCTTAGCCTCCGCCTCCTCATCTCTTCTTCACTCTGCTTCTGTGTAGCTTAGCTGTGAGATTTATGTGAAAATTCCTAAAAGAAATCCAAGTCAATTACTTGCTTAATTATTTCCTTTGAAATTTATTGATTTTTTGTTGAGCTCCAAGAAATTTTCCTCTTCGTTCGCTTCGTTTGCTATTTGTTTTGTCTTTCGAATGCCATTGCAAAATGTGAAATGAAATGGGAAAGCAACAAGGCAACAAGACGAAAGACATTTGATGTTTAAGCTTAAGACTTGTGACTTTAGTTGGCAATTTATGTTCATACTAAAAAGCACCCACACACACACACACACAGGGACACATACAATTGCGTAAAACGATCAAAAATATTTATTTCATTTAATTAAAGGCAATATTTATTGAAAAGAGTCAAATCTGTCTATTATAATCGAATATATTCACAATTTAATTATATTTAAATAAGTTTTTCCTTTTGAGGGATTTGTGTTACTAATATAAGATACATAAACTTAAACAAAGGACGGATTAATCTTCATCTAAAACTGCATTAAATTATTTCTGCACACTGAAAGAGTCTTTTAAAAGTATTATTAAGCATTTATCTATTTTAAGCATCTCTCCAATTGCGAGATAATGTCAGGCAACAAGTTTGTCTAACCCAATCTGACCATGGCGATTCTGCCTCAAAACCCAAGCACATCAGTTAGTCTGACCGCAATAATCATTGTTTACAATGACCCCGTGCATCGCCTTTCCTCTGCTATGCGAGGCAATCTGATGCAAATCCGCCAATAACATCTTGAAGCGTTTGATTCAATTTGTCCAACTTAAGGCTTTGTGATGAGAGCTTTAATTAAGCATAAGTCTGAGTCCGAGATTTTTATGGTTAGATAACCAGTTCAGAGTATAGTGGAAATAATTCTGTGGTTGTGCCTTAAAACGTGTTTCTCCCCTACGAATCTGCACTATTTAAAAAAGTCATCAAGAAAAATCTCGCTCGAAATAGTTTTCACTGGTACAAAACCTGATAAAAATCTGATGGTTTGTTCGATCTATGTTCGGGTCATATAAATTCAAATTTTTCCCTGTTTCATAAGCGCCCATTCTTCAGGATTTCATAGTTCAGGTGACTGTTTTTTATGTATATTAATCTGACTAGAATTCAAACTAATATTGCCAAAAAACTTAGCTCTCAGTTTTAGTCTTGTAAATTGAAGTTTTCTTTTTCTAGTTTGCATTTTCTTTATGAATAAATTGTTGCATGAATTTTCATTTCACATTTCAATCGATAGAACTCACTTGCTCTGTCACCTTAGCAACTTTTGGACAAAAATTGATTAGCCAAGTTCGAGTGGCTAACCTTTCAGTATGCTTTCAAAGTGTTTGCTCAACTGTGCGTATGAGTAATATGAATATTGACGTACTTTATGGCTCAATGCGTTTTAGTTGTTCGGAAAACAATTTATGTTCTGCTGCTGCTGCTGCTATATATTATTCAGAAATTACACTCATGGCTTTTTCAAGTAGTTATTTGGTCGAGTGGATGGCTTTTGTCTCCACTTGTCGGCCTTTTTTTGTGGCAATTCAAAATCAAGTGTTGGGAATAAAACAAACGGAAGGTCCATCAAGAAAGGGCAAAAACGAAAAAACGGATTTTGCACACGTGTAAATCCTTTCTCTCCATTCACATCCTTCCAAACGATCAACCTTTCTGTTTCTGACAATTATTTCAATGACAATGATGACGCGTCGTCCGACTGCCATTGTCTGGCTGGGAATGGGAGCTTAACTGATTTAGTTAGCGATTGGCGGTTGTAAATAACTGAATATAAATAGGGCTGTTCTGAGAAAGCAAACATTTGGTAGATTTGGTGACATTTCCGAGAAGGAACGCAACTAATTTAATGTCTAAATTAATTCGAAGAACCAACTTTATTTTTATAGCTGGAATGTTGCTAAATTGTGACTAAATTCTTACCTGGAACACTTTCGCACACACACATTTAAAAATATCTCTAGTTCAGACACAATTGTTCACAGATTCAGTCAGACACAACCTTTTTCTGTATTCTACTCTTTGTTCTTTTTTTTTTTTTTTGTTGAATATTTTTTTCATGTTTTGTTAGCCCTCTACTCCGGTTGAACCCATTGAAAGTTTTAGCCAGGCTTTTTGCCAACGGCCACAACGAAAATCTCTTTATTGGATTATCCTGCAAAATTTACGCGGCATTAAAAGCGGCCCGACGCGAGACCCAACGAGCAAAAAACGCGTCCTGAAAAAAGAAAGAAGAAAGGGTTTCACCATCGAGAGAAAAAAAACATTTATTTACATTTTAAAGGTCGACGACGCGTTTCCATTAGCTTTCACTTCGCTCTATCGAAATGGAATCCATTAACGTGATGTAGATTCCTCTTTGCATTACCTACTTAGAGGTATTTAAAGTGAAATTTTAAATTCAGACTGGCGAAAAAAAAAACGGTAAAACGCAAAGGTGCAACGATACTTTATCTAAGGACTCTGATGAAAGCGAACTGCTCACTTGAAAGTGAGAGTCGTCGAGTGCAGATTGTCGCCAAATGCGATGAATAGCTCAGTCAGTAGTTGAATGCGAGTCTTAAGTGCGATTGAAATGTCTTTCCATGTTACGTATTTGTATTCACTTCAAAATAATCATAAAAGTATTATTTAAAAGAAATTATTGCATAAAATTAGCTCATTAGAGCATTTAATTTAAGATACTTGTATGTTTGAAGCATTCTTTGGTGAACTATTTTGTTAGTAATTATTAACAAACTACTTAAAAAGTATTGACAGTCCTAAGTTTCTACTCATGCGTTATTATAAATATAATTGACAAATGTCACCCAAATGCTTGAGTAAATTTAAACTGTCTCTCTAAGCTGAGCGATTTACATCTAACGTTGTCTCTTTTTTTGCTGAGATGTCGTGATATAGCCGACATTTGTAATGCAACTCATGTTGTTTGCCTGATACCGTTATGATTGCATTGACCAAAAGAAAAAAAAAAGAGAAAAAAGCCTGGAACTAACGACAACGACACATCTCATATTGTAGTTGCAAACTGTTTGAATAGACGCATGACTAGGGAATGGTAATAGAAGGGTAGGATGGGGGAGGATGGGGTCGGCTTGAATCCACCAGAGGCCCTGGTGACCCCTCAAAACGAACAACAAGCAATTTCCCAGGCATCCATTCAGCGTTTCACAGTCACAAATTGCTGAGAAAGCCCACCAATGCCTGGAATGGTCACAAGACCGACTCAAAAACAGGACTCTCTGGACCAGGCTTTGTGCAAAGTTTTCAATAACAAAAACGAAACAGAGTAAAAAACATGTCTGTGTGTGTGTCTTTGCATGCATCTGTCTGTGTGTGTGACGGGAATAAAGGTTGGCTGGCAACTTTTGTGTGGCTGCATCATGAAATTGAAAAATTTCTAACACAACAAAGCAATTGGATGATCCCGCTCAATCGAGTGAGTGAAAGAAGCGAAGTAAATAAAACGTCTGCGTTTTATATAGAAACATATAGCAAAGATATTCGACTCAAAAGTTTTTGATAAATTCTGGAATTTTTTAATTGAAATCCATAGTTTAGCCATAAAAATAATAAAATAATTAGAGAAATGTTTCTACCTAACTTGCAAAACATTGTTGCGCTAAAAACTAGGCAACACTTTTTAGGAATTTGCTGCACCAAATGTTTTTATTTTCTATTCTTTTTTCTCTTATCGAATTTTTACTATTGTAAAATGAAACGCTTATCTTTAGGACCTTACATTATCTTGTTACAACTTTTTATACCCATCTCCATTGAATTTGGGTAAGGAAACTCTGGATGGAATATCCTCCACGCCATAATATCAATAATTCCATTTCATCTGAAACGAAAATCAAACAATTGCACAAGATATTACGACAAAAATCAAAAATTGTACACATCAAAGAGACGGGAGAGCTGAAAGCGGCAAAATTATATCTAAATGCTTGCTTTCTATGATTTTCTATTACAAAAGAACACCACAAAATGGAAAGAGGGAAAGAAAAATATAACCGGTAGATGGAAAATTGCAAATGCAAATGCATGTTTCGCATATTTAATGCGTCCAGGAGTGGAAAAAATAGAAAATAAAATATATACACATATATATATGTATATGTATATATATAAATATATATGAGAAATTCCTTTTTGCTATCCGCAGCTGCATCAACACAATGGAGAAATCGAATATCTGCCACCCCAGACCCAGACCCAAACGCATGCCCAATCCTTTTGCTTCTCACTAAAAAACCACGCATGACAAAATACCAAGTGGCACATAAAACGGTAGGGGGGCTGGCAGGGGGGAAAGGAAAAGGAAAATTTTACCCAACAGCGGGAGGTTTTCCTCAGTTTATTTCTTGTCTGTTTGTTGTTGTTGTTGCTGCTGTAGTCTTTCGGCCACAGCAATGACTTTTTACAATTTTCATATGAAATGAACCATTAAATTGAATTGGCATTAAAATTATGTGCATGCATGTTCCCAACGCTTTTGGCACTTTGCATACCGAACCGAGTTATTTGCATTTTTATTACAACAACCAAACGAAGCCAAGCCAAGCCACAACACATTTCGAGTCAGAAACGAACCGAACAACAACCAAAAACGACAAAAAAGAAGCTCAAATAAATGTTTGTTAAGTATTTTTGAATTGAGTTTTATGTACGCTTACACATAGGAAAAGGTTTAGATGTGGCGCACACCTGCTGCTTCTCCCAGCACCCACAGCAACAACAATAACAACAACAACAACCAAACTGAACTCAACCGAAGTGAAGTGAAGGATATCAACTCGCTTTTCAACTGCCACAGATGGATTGTGGAGAGTGTGGAAGGAAAGGAAAAGTCGTCGTAAGGCTTCCGGCCATGTGTCTTGCCAGTGGCGCACAAAATATAAAATAATTACAGCATTTCCGAATGCCATATGAACAAAAATTTTCTATTTGCAAAAAGATTTCTCTTATTTACAGCAGCTTGTCCATTTTTCACATACCCTACGTTGAAAACTTGAGTTAAAAAGTTAATTTCTTTTGTGAAGAGTGACACTCTTAGAGAGATCTAATATTGAAAAATTTTACATTTTTTTCGTGGGGTTATGTCTAGAGTTCAGGTGATTTTTTCTTTACTTTAGTTATTCGAATTATTTTGGCCATCAATTTTTCATCGCTTGTAGGAATAACTCCTTTAACAAAATCTAAAAAAAATGAAGTCGACAGGAGTTTTCATGTCATTTCAAAATTCTTAAGTAACGAGTCTGCCTATGCACATTGGGGAATTCGGACATTTGATGAGCATTTAATTAAATTTTTGAAAGTGTCTGAATTGGAAAAGTTTTAATGCCGAATAATAGTTAAAACACCAAGGCACATTATTGCATACTAGTTTCTCCAACCTTGTCCAAAACTGGTGAGAAAACATAGCTACGGAAAGAACGCGAAAGGTCGCTCTCAAAATTCGTGAAAAATGTGACGTTAATGAGGGAGTGCTAAGTAAAGTCAGCTGATATGGTGAGAGACGAGGATCGGCCAAGCCAGCCAGACTGAGACAAAGCTCCGGCAAGAGAAACTGAACAAAAAAGACCAACCACGAGAGATTGGAAAATTGCGACAAAATTAATTTTGAGGCTATTCAAATTCCAAACAATTAATAAGACTGACAATTTGATATAAAAAAAACCTATTCTAATCAAAAATGCAACTTGGACTAGACTTATTTCTTTGGAAATAGTACCAAGTCCAACATTAAGACAAAGCTCCGGCAAGAGAAACTGAACAAAAAAGACCAACCACGAGAGATTGGAAAATTGCGACAAAATTAATTTTGAGGCTATTCAAATTCCAAACAATTAATAAGACTGACAATTTGATATAAAAAAAACCTATTCTAATCAAAAATGCAACTTGGACTAGACTTATTTCTTTGGAAATAGTACCAAGTCCAACATTAATGATAGTATATCCATTGTCCATCGCGTTATTTCGAAGACAAAACATCTAAAAAGACTTAAAGTAATGAAGAAGCTTCCCTTCAACATGGCAAGAAAGGCGCAATGTCTCAGTTTTCCAGTCCAGAGGGCGCAACGTAGTTTTCTCGGATGAAAAAAAGTTAAATTTAGACGGTCCAGATAGTTATGCTTACTTATTCCAAAAAATGTCATTAAAGTGGAACGTTTTACGATTACATATTTAGGATTAGTATCCAGAGGAGATACCCATCACCACATTTTCCCTGTTGTTTAACAAATTTCAAAAGCAACACAATATCTAATCCTAATATAAGAAATTAAACCTCCCAACTGCATTAGGTTTTATTAACGCTAATTTGTTACAATCAAGATAAATAAGAAAAATTGCCAATTTTTTAACTGGACAATTTAAGAGCAAAGAATGAGTAGATTCAAATGAAGGAATGATCAGCAGTAGCAATGATCCCCAGCTGAGTTGAGTGGTGCCCCGAAAGAGAAGCAGCCGGGCCACCGAAGAGTCCACAAAGACCACTAACATTTAATTTAAAAGTGGACTACAAAAATATGTTTGCGAAAGAAATTTCGATAATTTTAAAGTAGTTACCCTTTAATAGCCTACAGTCAAATGACAGTCTTAACTGTAGCTACAAACAATATATATACTTATAACTAGTTTGTTGTTTTTTTTGTTGCAGAAGTATCCTTTGTCATTTGATATCCTTAACAAGGCTGCTTAACATCGAATTATCAATGGATAACCGCATCGCATCGCAGCGAGGGAGCGGGGCATCGCGGCGCTTGTCCTCTGCAAAACAGCATGAAAAAGCCGCCATTTTTCTGGCTTGTTTGACAATTGTTGGCTGCGGCATGACAGCCAAAAGGGGCATCCGTGGCGGTGACTGTGGTTGTGGCAATGGCAGTGGCAGTGGCAATATGGCCGCCATTCCTTGTTCTCGTCATAGAAGAAGAGGCAACACAGGAAGCTGCAAGCAGCTGCTGAACGTGACCATGACAACGATTCCCATATTTCCGAACCTATATACCCAGGGCAAAAACAAGTCCAACTCTGAACGCTTTGAGTTGCCATCTCAATACCCCTCCACCACTCCCCCCTACACACACTCCTTGAAAAACGACCGCTAATGTTGTGCTAGTTGTTATAGCTGTTGTTAGACTCAAAGAGGCATGCAATGCAAGTTGTTCCTTGCCATTCTTGTTGCTATTGTACTGTAGTTGCCCGACTCTTGTGGTGCGTGCACACAGTTCACAAGTTTTGCCAGTTCGAGAAGGCGGTTCTTAAACTGGGAACGTGCCGCATGCCTGCCCGCCTCTAAGCGGGGCATCGGAGGGGGGAGGGGGCCAACTGGTTGATAGCTTGTCAAAATGCATTAAAACCAAAAATTGAGACAGTTGAAAAGTTTATTTTCAGTTTATTGCAAAAAGTGTTGTGAAAATGTTTTAGATTTATGCTTCACAAATTAAAAATTTTGATAAAAAATTCAGGAAATTAAGAAGTTTGTTTAGTTCAAAAAAACTTTCAAATTCTTTGACTAGTCAGTTAGAAAAAGATTAAAATTCGTTTTTTTTTAAGGTATCCAAGTATATGAAATAACAATCCGAATATTTAAGAGCATATTATCACCTAAATTTTATAATGAATTTATTGTTAGTTTTAATACTAAGCCACTAAACTAAAATTAGCTCCCTACATTACCTAGATCATTATATTAAATTAGTTTAAGAAGTTTAAAAGGTTTTCCTCCATTTTTTCTTTACAATATCATTTCAAACTTTACATAAAAGTCATTATTCATATACCTAAACTCAGTTAATTTTTACTTAATTACAGCTCACATCAAATTCAATTGAATACATTTTTTTGCCAATTGGAAAAAATAATTTTAATTATATTTTTAAGGGTATCCAAGTATCTGAAAGGATTGTAAAATGTGTTGTGGCTTTACTTTTGAAATGGATTGATACTTGATTAACTAACTTGACTAACTAACGACAACATTTCTCCACCCGCTGAAATTATTTTGAATACTCAAGTTCAAGTCACTAGAAAATTCACCCATAATATTTCGATTTCTTCTGAATTTCTTAAAGAATTTCTGCATTATTTTACATAGGGTTAACGATAAAAATCCTTTTTTTAATTATTTCTAACAAATCAAAATTTGTTTGCTAACAAAAAGTAGTTGATTTTAATTGATGGTACTTGAACTTTGCCTACCTTCTTGCCATTTTGCCATTTGCCATTGACCCAAAAAGCTGGATAACTTGAAAGGATTCCTCACTCATTTGCCAGACAAACTCTTCGCGTTTTTCGTTCTTCGTTTTATGCCTTTGTTTCATCAGGTTTCACCTTTCTGCATTTTTATTGCCTGGCTTCTAATTGTTTTCGGCACGTTGAGTGTGAAAATTGAAACTTCTTTGTGAGGTAAAAGGTTAAGCGAAAATTCGTGAACTTGCTTCGATGCCTCTCGCAATTTCAGCCTTTGATGGTATGCCTCCGCCTAATTAGCAGCGAGCCGTAACAAATTGTGCTGTTAATTAACAAAATGGCAACATAAAAGGTGTTGATGAACGGTTTGCAATCTCTAAGAAATTGTATACCAGCGCAAAATGACATCTCTGACATAGAGATAATTCATCTTAAACTTATACAAATGTCTATTATCTGCTTATCTAGCATAAGAACACATACATGTCACACACACACACCCATTGCTCATCATACATATATGTACATATTGTTCGCCGCTGCGACGGCATCATTTTGCTTTGCTTGTCAAATTGAACTTCAGTAACAAATCAGCAATAGACCGACCAAGATCAAATAAAAATATACAGTCCACTACTCGGTAACCAACCGCTATCAAACATTTTGGTCATTCGAACCGAATTCTTGGAAAGTTATTGTGCTTGTTATTCATTTGTAATTGGAATTGTTAATTGTTCACTATGGAACAGTTAAAGGCATTGGTTAGTCGTCGGAGCAGACTCAAGGCCAGCATCACAAGGATGCTGGATTGGGCTGAAAGACACGAACCAACAACACCGGCAGAGGTCACCGCTCGGATGGATCAACTCCAGTCCGTGTGGAGGGATTTCAATGGAATTGGGGATTCAATAGCCTCGCTGAGCGAAGTGGAGGGCTATGTGGATCCAGAAATCGACCAAGTGGTCTATGAAGAGAAGTACCTGCAGGCATATGCATTACTTCTAGAGAAAAATGGATCAGTACAACAACAACAACAAGGTTCGTTGTCTGATGACGGCAATGGCGCCACGCTTCACACAAGCAACGACGCAATTATTCGGTTGCTACAACAACAGCAACAACTCTTTGAGCAATTGACTGCAAATCAAAATGGATCATCCAACATGTCCAATCATGCTGGCGATGTTGCAGCAGGTTCGAGCGCTACCGCAAATATGGGTGGTTCGAGCGCAACCACAAACATGACAAGTTCGGTACAAAGCGAGTTACCGAAAATTCAAATCAAACGGTTTTCTGGTCTCTACACAGAGTGGCCAGCCTTTCAAGATATTTATGAAAGCACGGTGCACAACAAGGCGCACTTAACCAACACTCAGAAGTTTCATCACTTGAAAACACTGCTGATCGATGATGCTGCCAACTTGGTGCGGCATTTGGCGATAACGGATGCGACTTATAACACTGCTTATGAGCGCTTAAAGGAACGGTATAATCGACCACGGCATATTGTGAATTCGTTTCTGGAACAATTCATGAGTTTACCAACAACAAACAAGATTGATGTGTCAATCTTACGAAAGGTATCAGATGGCACAAATGAGATTGTTCGCGGTTTGGATGCGATCAATCAATCAGGACGAGATTGCTGGATACAATATCTGGCATTGGAAAAACTTGACGCTGACACACGGCGCAGGTGGATTGAGCGCAGTATGGGCAATGAGTCGCCCACACTGGAGGAATTCTTCAAGTTCCTCGACGATCGTTGCGAGGAATTAGAACTCAGCAAACGGGAGCTTGCGGGTGTAGGCAAATCACCAGCGCAAGTTACACATGTAAAAAGAGTCACACAATCAATGGTTGCAGTAAAAGGTAGTAGCTGCATCAAATGTAATTCAACAGACCATAATCTGTATGGCTGTCAACAATTTTTGGATTTGACAATTGCGCAAAGGCGTATATTTGTAAAGGACAAAGCACTCTGCTTTAATTGTCTACAATTAGGACATACGGTCAGGAATTGTGGATCATCACGCACATGTAAGCAATGTAAGGGACATCACCATTCACTAGTCCATGTTCCAGGTAACACCCATGGTCCATGGAGTTTGTCACCAACAAATGAAGAGGATGAGCGTGCACCAATCGCACCTAATCATAACAACACCACGTCAATTCAGGTGGCTCAGTCAGTGGCCGCACCAGCAACTGTTTGTTCGCAAAGCACTGTGAATTCGACAGTACAACAAGGATTGAAAAGAAGCACATTGCCCACTGCAATGGTTTATGTTCGAAAAGCTAATGGAGACTATGCAACATGTCGTCTATTATTGGATACTGGTTCGGAACTATCGTATATTTCGGAACAATGCATGCACGTCCTTGGATTGCCACGTTTGGCATCACGTATTTTGGTAACAGGAATCTCATCTGTTCAAGCTGACACCACAAGAGGTCGCAGTATCCTTCATCTAAAGTCAAGGACTACTGGCATTCAACTGACTGTTCAGGCGCATGTGCTTGGCAGAATCACAGCATCATTGGAAAGGCAGAGCATCGACGCATCTGCACTAGAGGTCTTCAGCGATCTTCAATTGGCCGACTCAAACTTCATTTCAAACGCTCCAATTGACATTCTATTGGGTAGCGAACATGTTTGGTCTGTAATCACAGGTCAAAGGTTACACGACAATATGGGCAATCTTATCGCCATTTCTTCAATTTTCGGATGGGTCATCACATCAATAATGACACCTCAAGCTACCAACGTTTTGGCACTAACTTCAACAATCGATGTTGATGCTTCACTCCAAAGGTTTTGGGAGTTGGAGAGCATCAACTGCAACACTAAATTGGAACCCGATGACGAACAAGTTGAGAAACACTTCCTCAACACGCACACTCGAGACGACAATGGAAAGTACATCGTGGAACTTCCATTCAAAACAGATCCTGAATTTGGAGATACTCTACAAGGAGCTCTCAACCGTTTCAAATCCGTGGAACGACGTTTACATCAGAATCAACAGTTGAAAACCCAATATGTCAACTTCATGAGGGAATATTCCGATCTGGGGCATATGCGAGAGTTGCCGCCAGATGAGATCAACACTTCTCAAAGTTTCTATTTGCCACATCATCCAGTGTTGGGTCGAAAACTTAGGGTGGTTTTCGACGGGTCATTCTGCGACGTTAATGATAAGGCATTAAACGATTGTCTATTTACAGGGCCTAGCATCCAACGCGATCTATTCGCTGTGTGCTTGCGCTTCCGAATGTATAAATATGTGTTCTCAGCGGACATAGTAAAGATGTTTCGCCAAATATGGGTGCACGACAAGCACCGCAATTTCCAGAGAATAGTCTGGAGAGAGAATGCTTCTGATCCAATCAAGCATTTCCAACTTTGCACCGTCACTTACGGAACTTCATGCGCACCATTCCTGGCTGTTCGTGTATTGGAGCAACTGGCTACTGATCATCAGCAGGAATTTCCGAATGCTGCAAAAATCCTATTGGAGGATTTCTACGTAGACGATGTTCTTACTGGGTCAAACAGTGAGGACGAACTGGTTCAAAATCAAAAGGAACTTATGCAACTGATGTCCTGTGCTAAGTTAGAGCTTGGGAAATGGGTATCGAACACCACTCGCATACCAACAGAAGAAACTAATTTGGTATTATCGCTACCAGTAAAGGTTCTTGGACTCTACTGGCATCCTGGAGAAGATACATTGTCATACAATGTGGGCTTAGCAACTAATCCAAGTTGCACAAAACGGCAAGTTTTATCCGATGTCTCTCGGATATTCGATCCTCTTGGACTTCTGGCACCAATCGTGGTCCAATTCAAGATCTTGTTTCAACAATTATGGCTTCTCAATCTGGAATGGGATGAACAACTCCCAATGAAACTGGCGGACAACTGGCTCAAATGGCGAGCTGATTTGGACACACTGCAACAACTCAAAATACCCCGTTTGGTTGTTAACGATGCGAACAACATTGAGCTGCATGGATTCTCCGATGCATCGACCAAGGCATACGCTGCTGTGGTGTACTGCAGGGTAATTAACGACGATGGCACAATTTCAATATCGATCATGGCTGCAAAGTCGAGGGTGGCTCCGCTTAAACAGCAATCCTTGCCTCGCCTTGAACTTTGCGCAGCGCTTCTCCTTAGTCAACTCATCACGTCGATTAAGGCTGGACTACGACACAAAACTGTAAAGGTATTCGCTTGGTGCGACTCAACAATCGTTCTTTCATGGCTATCATATACACCTTCTCGACTAAAAACATTTGTCGGGAATCGAACTTCGCAAATTCTGGACTCCATTCCAAGGCATGTTTGGCGTCATGTTGACTCCAAATCAAATCCAGCTGATTGTGCATCCAGAGGTCTAATGGCGACAGATCTTATTGACTTTCAACTATGGTGGAATGGCCCGTTATGGCTACGGGACCGGGATCAATATTTGGTAAAGTTGAACAACTCACAACTCACTGTAAATCTTTCAGAAAGACGCATACAAAACGAAGTCAAGACCAATTGTTTAACTACATTGGTTGATGCAGTCCCTGTTCATCCTCTCGATGAACTATTACAACGAGTCTCCTCATGGTTAAAGCTCATACATTCGGTTGGCTATGTACTACGCTTTCTACATCGCAAAAAGGGTCAATATCGGATCACATGTTCGAAATCTCTCACATTTGAGGAGATCACGGCGGCACGCATTCTATGTTTGCGGCACGCGCAATCCTGTTTTCAAGATGACTATCAATTGCTACTTGCACATAAACCATTACGAAGCCGATCTCAGATAGCTAAACTATCACCAATCATTGACAAGGACGGACTTCTAAGGGTTGGCGGTCGATTGCACCACTCGCAATTGCCAACAGAGGCAAAACATCCAGTTTTGCTACCAAAATCTCATCGCATCACAAAGCTGATTCTCGAATACGAGCACCGCGTCAACCTGCACCCTGGTGTTTCGTCACTCTTTGTTATTGTTCGACAAAGATTCTGGATATTTGGCGCAAGGAATCTGATACGCAAGGTTACTCACGATTGCTTGGTTTGTTTTCGGCAGAGACAACAAACATCAAATCAACGGATGGCTGATCTACCCAGCGTTCGTATTACTCAAGCCCTTCCATTTGTCAATACTGGTTGTGATTATGCTGGTCCAATCCTTCTCAAGGATGGCAAAGGGCGCAAACCGCGCATAGGCAAGGGCTACATATGCCTCTTCGTTTGTCTGGTCACTTCGGCAATCCACCTGGAACTTGCCACGGATCTCAGCACTGACACCTTCTTGGCTGCGTTGCGACGTTTTATCTCAATACGTGGCAAATGCGACAAAATTTATAGCGACAACGGAACTAATTTCATCGGAGCAAAACGTTCACTCGATGAAATGCAGAAACTACTGGCATCCCAACAACACATGGATTTGGTTACAACCACCATGGCGAATGATGGTATCCAATGGGTATTCATTCCGCCGCATGCTCCTCACTGGGGAGGAAAATGGGAATCGGCAGTTCGAAGCGTTAAGCTGCACCTCCGTCGTGTCATTGGAAAATCTACTCTAACCTACGAGCAGATGCGAACACTACTTGCACAAATCAGCGCAGTGGTCAACTCAAGACCTTTGTGCTACACCTCAGATGCAGATGTGAGCTACTTATCCCCAGCCCACTTCTTAATTGGACGACCTTTCACCGCCATACCGAAGGCAGATTTGAGTCACATTCCCATTGGACGCTTAGGATACTGGCAAGGCATCCAATCCATGTTCCAAGGCTTCTGGAAACAGTGGCACCAGGAGTACTTAACTACCCTACAACAACGTCCAAAGTGGACCACGTCAAAACCCAATATCTCGATTGGAGATGTTGGGCTCGTCAAGGAGTCTCATACACCACCAGTTGCATGGCACCTAGCACTAGTTAGCGAGATCTACCCAGGAAAGGATAAACTGGTACGAGCTGTCAAACTCAAGACCTCATCAGGAGAATTGATCCGACCAATCACCAAGGTTGCGATTCTGCCTCGTTCAGAAACTGTGTTTCAGGGCGGGCCGGGATGTTGATGAACGGTTTGCAATCTCTAAGAAATTGTATACCAGCGCAAAATGACATCTCTGACATAGAGATAATTCATCTTAAACTTATACAAATGTCTATTATCTGCTTATCTAGCATAAGAACACATACATGTCACACACACACACCCATTGCTCATCATACATATATGTACATATTGTTCGCCGCTGCGACGGCATCATTTTGCTTTGCTTGTCAAATTGAACTTCAGTAACAAATCAGCAATAGACCGACCAAGATCAAATAAAAATATACAGTCCACTACTCGGTAACCAACCGCTATCAAACAAAAGGATTCTCCACATCACAAGGCAACAGCAGCAGCAAAGATAAGGTGGCAAATGCATTTGATGAGCCGAGGAGTTCCCAACGCTTTTCGACAGCGTAATTGATGAAAGTGTCAGAGATTCAAATTGAGAGACCAAAGAAATCCAAGCCCGCAATAAACTGCAATGCATCCGCCTCCCATTCTGCCATCTCTCTGTCGATTTGGGTTAACAATTTTATTGCAGCTGCATTCGAATATGCAAAAGTAGGCGGAGGTCAAAAATCACCAAATCGCCGGGCACTATTGTCGTTCGTGGGTCATTAGGGACACGCTATGCCTAGCGAGGAGATCGTAAAATCGAAACGCAAAACCGCAATTGATGAGGAGCGAAATGCTTGCCAAGAACCGATGGGAGTCACGCGGCAAGTGGACTTTAAGTGTGCAAGGATAGCAAACAAAAACTTTATTTTCTCTGCATCTAAATGCATTAATGATTTGTTCTTCAATTTAATTGCATCCCATGGATAAGTAAGGCGAAAACTGATGGGCGACACACATTAAATAGACAGTGGTTTAGCATGATTCTTTATAATTATATTATAGAAAATCGTAGATACTGATGACTTATTCGAGGACACATTCACAAATCATACAACTTTCACTCATGAAAAGTCGTTTGACCTAGTTTTTCAACTAGGAGGCTTCTCAAGAGAAAGGAATTTCTTAGTTTTCTTAAAGACATGGAACAAATTGGAAACTTATTGAGATAGAATTTCCACTTTTCGATTCCACTGTGATTACTAATTAGCATCGGGTTCTAGTTGCATAAGTCGTCCTCTTTACTTCTGAAGACTGAGTGGTAAAAGCAGCAGAAGAAAAAAATTATAAATCCATTAAAATAAAATTTTACTTTTGCTCGCACAAAACGCATTAAATTTTAGAGGCGTGCGCGTGAGGCAATAAAAAGCAAATGGCGAACAGAACGAGGGAAAAACAAAACAAAATGGCTCAAAAAAAAAAAAAAAATTAGGAAGAGAAAAGTGAGAGAAGAAAAGATGGCTAGCAAAAAAGTGTTGGGCGAATTTTTTGCCTCAAGCAATGAGAACATAAAAAAAAACCAAACAACAAGCGGCAAAATAAGAAGCACAAGAAAAACTGTTCACATTAGAATATGGTTTGCACCTAAAAGTATGCAACAAATGGTGCCCGGTGAGTGGAACACTTAGACGCTGGGAATACAAAGCAAAAAAAAAGGGGAAAAAAGCAGGCAAAAAAAAAAAAAAACAGCAAAACTGAAAATAAGAGATTTTGCCCAAAGGCCTGAGAGTCCTTTTCTATTTCTCTTTTTCGTTTTGATTGTGTTCTGCTGCTGTGCTGGATATTCATTGGACTCTTGAGATTTGTTAAATTTGCATTTGTTGGCTATCGGAAATTGCCTCAATTGATGGCAGGCAACTCAATTAGCATAATCTAGTCTATAGTTTCTTTTCCCTTGTGTAGACACCATCTAGGCATAGTCTAAATGCTCTACCCAAAAAAAACTATAGTGAACAATTTCAATTAGCGCAGTGGCAAGGTAATTTATGAGATTTGTCGACGTAAAACGACATGAAGCTACAATATAATTTGAGGAAAACTTAGTTTTATGGCTTCGTGGCTTGAGCCAGCAAATAAACATTTACGTAATTCACACACACACAGAGAGAGAGAGAGAGAGAGACAGAGAGAGAGAGAGAGAGAGAATAAAACCATCGAGTTGAGTTTGTCTCGTTGCATGTTATGCAAAAAAGTTGAATGTTGTTGTAAACGACCTAGTCCAAAAAGTCCAAGCCAAACCAAAAATCCTATTTTATGTTTGTGCTTGGAAAAGTTGCCGCAGTAATAAAGGAGATTACCTTACACACACACACACACACACACACACACACTCGTATGAGTGGGTAAGATGAAGAGAATGAGAATCACAATCTGAGAGAGGAGAACCGAAATGATTTCTGGTCTGGCTTCATTTTTCCTACCCACCACAAAAGCCTTTGAGGCGGTGGACAATATGTCGACGGGGCCAACTGCAACTGCAGTTGAGAGTTCAGAGTTCCCAGATCCGAGTTCCTAGTTCTGAGAGTTTGAGCGTTTAAGGGGCTAGCTTAGAAATTCCATTGCCATTAAAATGTGTGTTGGAAAAACATGTAGAGCAAAACTTTGCTGGCCATGTGAGGTTAGAAGATTAAATCCACATATGGCTTTACGAATCAAGCTGGATGTGGGTTATTCTAATAAAGAGAATATTTTTCGTATGCTTTATTTGAATTATTTTCGAATAGGCGCCGTGCCTGGCCTATTATTATTTCTCTCGATTTATGCAACTGGATAAAGAAAAAGTGCAAAGATGCATTTCTCTTCTGGCCATGGATATTAAAGCAAAATATCATGCAAGCCGTGCCTGGGCAAGACTCTCAAATGACTGCCAGTCTTAGTCAAGACTTTTCCTTAGTTTTTAATTGCAATTAAAAAGTTGTGCACACACACACACACACATGAATGGAGAGCAGTATTACTTGGCCAGTTACTTGCTGGGTTTCTGGCCAACGTTAGATATTGTCTCCAAGGAGGTCCACTGGCCAGTCATAATGACAATGCCCAAGGAGCAGAGAAGCAAAGAAAAAAGCAAGCCAACCAACCAGCCAGCGAGCTTTATCTATGGGGGGGAATCCTTGGGTACCGACCACAAAATGGCCATGCAACCAATTTTCTAGCATAAAACAAGCTAAATCTCTTTGCCTCCCTGCCTCCCTTTTGGCCATGTTCAGGCAGCAGCAGACTTAATGATTTTTGGCTTAAAGTTTACCAGTTAGCAGAATTTTTGCAAGTAGTTAAAATTTTATGAGAGACTAACCCCATCCCTGTGTCCCCCTCTCTCCCTCTCTCGCTGCCTTTTTCGTCCCATTCGTCCATTCCATTCATCGCTGTGTGTCTTTCACTAACCCGAAGGCTTTGTGTTTTTCGCCTGGTCAAAAGAGGAAAAGAAAACTTGCTTCTGCTTGTTCTTCTTCCTTCTAGCCTTATCTTATATAGAAAATCAACGTTGGAGTTGTCCCAGTGCCAGTGTCAGACGATGAAACGAAAAACCAAGCTAACGAAAACTTGATAAAAAACTTTTATCATAACAATTTGCGTGTTGTTTTGCCCTAAAACAATGGGGCAAGTGTGGCACATAGTCTATGTCTGTGTGTGTGTGTGTGAGTGCGTAATGAGAAAAGTGTAAGTGCAACTTGTTCATAGCCCAAGGCACATAACTACCACAAAAGAAGCGCAAGAAATCGCATACCCTTGAAGTTGAGTGAGAAAATTTTCAGCAATTTCGATGCATTTAGTGTACGACTTCATAGAGTAAATGAGAATTTAAAAGAAAGCTCTTTAAAATGGTGAAAAGCGTGCTATAAAGCTTTTCTATCACCATTTGTGGTCCTAAATCGATCATAGTTTTATTTATAGTTGTATAACTCAATGATGAGATGGAGATGCAATGAATTTGATTTTATTTAGGGAAAAACACTTTATAAACAAACTAATTAGAGATTTAAATCCCATAATATATGTATTATCTTTAAGCATCAATGTCTAGCAAATTATTTTATATTGAAGTAGAAAATGCCAATGCAGCATGAACTCTTAACCCTTAGAATATTAGTCACACATATCAAATGTATATATAAATATTAGTGAATAAATGAATGAAATCCTTTGATTTGCTCTTCTTTAAGCATCAATGTCTAGCAAATTATTATATATTGAAGTAGAAAATGCCAATGCAGCATGAACTCTTAACCCTTAGAATATTAGTCACACATATCAAATGTATATATAAATATTAGTGAATAAATGAATGAAATCCTTTGATTTGCAGGCGATTGTAAGTATATTGGAATTATGCAAAGACCTAATTGCTCTTCTTGGGTGGATTTCTTTTAACTCATTATCTTTCTAATCTCTTTTAAGGCACATATTTAATTGTAAATTATATATATACACATGAGTGGAAATTAATAATAAAAAGAATGCAAAATGCGCTAATGATGGTCCTTGAAAATCTAAAATTTCGAATGCTTTCTGTATTAACACTTTTATTTTTATACCCTTGCAGAGGGTATTATAAAATTGGTCAGATGTTTGTAACGCAGAGAAGGGATCGTTTCCGACCCCATAAAGTATATATATTCTTGATCAGCAAGAGAAGACGAGTTGATATAGCCATGTCCGTCTGTCCGTCTGTCCGTCTGTCTCGTCTGGTGCTGCGCGATCTAGTCCCACAGTTTTAGAGCTATCGCATTCAAAGTTCGTATATAAGCTTTTCTATACAGCCACATACACATCTGCGATTTTGAATAAGATCGGACAACTATATCATATAGCTGCCATACAAATACAATCGTTAAATGCGAATAACTTCTCTATTTTTTGAACAATCTTATCCAAACTGATTATGTACATAAATAAAAAGGGATTACGTCATATGCGTGAATTTCAAAACAATCGGATAAACATAACGCCTGATTTCGACGATATAAAATTTGCCTATATAGCGTGCACTGCTTATGGCAGCAGCAGTATGCATAAGCAGTGCACGCATAAGCAGTGAAGCACATATATGTGTCAAAATTGCGATTGTGTGTGTGTGAATATGAATATCAATCGCTACATTGTCTACTATTTGGCGATTGGCTGCCCCCGGCCAATGTATTTAAAATATTTCTTTATTGGATTAAGAAACAAAAAATTTTTTAGAAAATAAAATGTAATGGTCAAAAGCTGCAAGGGTATACAAACTTTGGCATAGCCGAAGTTAGCTTCTTTGATATTTTATATGTGAATGTGTTGATTCATGACACTTGTTTTTAAGTTTTTTTAGTTTTAAGTATTATTTAGTGTTTATGTTAGCTTGTAATAAATAACCTTGGGGTTTTCTATTTTTTTGATTTTTCCCCCAAATAATTATGTCATCTTATATACCATGTCATATTCCTAAATAAATATCTAAGCAGAGAAGGCCTATTTCTTAGTCTCTATAATTATTGTAAGATACCATTCACAAAAAAGATTATAACAAAGAGTGAAATTTTTATTTTTTTATCACAGTTTCTTTGCTTGGGTTGTAGACCTAAACTGAAATATGTAAATTTATCAATTGCTTTTATTATCAGTTTATTACTATGCTCATGCCATAGTCTATTTATTTTTGGAAGTGTTGTTGTGTTCGAAGTGTTCTGAGTCAAGTTTCAAATGTAACATTATTTGTTTATGATTTGAAAAGTAACGAAATTAGTGTTGTACCATCGATTGCCATTAAAAAATAATCTTTTTTGATATTTTTGATTGAGCCACTCTGGTCACACTACCATTTTTCGAAAAAAAAGCTATGCAACAATAAGCGAGAAAGTCGTTTGTTAAAGATTGTGTTTAATTAGATATCTAAGCGTTCATTTAACTTAATACTGGAGTGTATGAGGCGATTTATACCATTTAGTTATCAATAAACATGAAAATAAGAAACTCGATGGATTTCCGTACTAAATTAAATTGGAAATTAAGAGGTATTTCTTGAGCAGGGAAATAAATTGTATTCCTTACTTTTCCTTTTGAAGTAAACCAAAAAGCTTGGATTTCAGAACGAATCTTTTTTTCACGTCTTGGAAAAGTTCAAAAGTTAGTTACTCCGCAACTGATTTGCTATTATTTATTTTTTCCAAGAATATTTTATCCACTTAGTGGACTATGAGATATTAATGTTGTCTATATAATCATAATGCAGATTTCTGGGCCATTTTGAAGCACATGAGTGCAAATCAATGTCGAATTTGAATTTCCAAACTTTGATTAAACAAAAGTCCATTGAAATGACGAACAAAGGTCCGAACATGCATACATTCTGTTATACGTATGTCATGTGTTGGGGGGATTTACATAGTCTATTGATATACTTCCACCTTGTTGGCCAGGCCTTTAGACATGCATTTCATTCTGTAAGTTTCACTCGAAAACTCTCGGCCACTGTGCAATTGTGCGATATGAAATGAATTTGGGTCTTATGCCTCGAGTACTTAGCACATAATTACATTGAGATGTGTGTGGGTGGCGTGTGTGTGTGTGTGTGGGCGTAATGTAGGCGTGGCATGGAGTAAAAGGGGCGCCTACTAAACGTTAATTAAGAGTTGCTATTGCACGCTTATCTCATATTGCGTTCGGTCGGAATATTGAATATTTGCCCAATTGGTTTCCATCTCTGATTTTCGCCTTCCTATTCCAACTATTAGCTAGGAGAATCATTTTCGGCTAATGAGTTTATGTTTGTGGCGGTCCATTTACCAATGTACATATGGGCACGTGTGTTTGGCAGTCGGTACGATTTAGGTGAAATTTAACATTTAACATTCAAACGAACTTTACACAGTTTTTGAATAAAGGGGAAGAAGGGGACTTTTTTATTTATTTTCCAACCAAACTTAATCAAAATTTATTCAACTATTCATATTAAACATGCTCATAGTTCAATTTATTATAGTGTTTTGACCTTACCAACCGTCTGAAGGACTTATTCAAATAACTGTTAAGATGATCTAAACTGAATCCGTAAACGAGTGTATCAAGCAATTAATCTTAAATATAATTCTAACCATTTTTTGATACCTATTCAACCAGAAGATTAGCGTTTATTTGTCATTTGTAAAAATATTTTGAAAAGCATTTCAAAAACAACAATGTTCAACAATTACACTAGTGTACAAATTCAATGGCCATCGAGTGAACTTTGAAAATACATATTAAAAAAAAATTGTAAATCATAAACTGCCAAAATGAGACTTGTAATTTTGGGGTTTTGGTCCATTACCTTTTACATTTCTAATCCCATTTGGATGATCTTAGTCTTTAAATATTTCACACAAAAATTTGGCTTACCTCAAAGCTTAAAAAATTGGCTAGATATTTTTTATAACTTTTAAAAAACACTCAAGCACAAACACTCAATAATAATTGTGCCACTTTTTTCGACTTTGGAAGATTATAATAGTTTATTTTTGACAATAGTTGCACGGAGCTTAAGTTAAAAAAAAAAAAAAAACAGACTTCCATTTTCACGTTTACCCTTTTAAATACTTTTATATGAAGTGTATTATCGATCTATCTACACAAATATATTATATATACGAAATTATTTATGTATTTTTTTTAAACAAAT
The DNA here is from genome assembly GCA_018150745.1 of Drosophila sucinea. Classification (NCBI taxonomy): domain Eukaryota; kingdom Metazoa; phylum Arthropoda; class Insecta; order Diptera; family Drosophilidae; genus Drosophila; species Drosophila sucinea. Next base: position 116,897 of record JAECWP010000153.1, on the reverse strand, counting down.
TTTTTATGTTTGAAACAAAATGTGATCTTATCGTTATATTATTATCACACAGTGGTCACATTCCATTGACTTTGAAACAATTTGGTCATCCCCATAAAGACCACAAATCCATGGCAATTGCCCAGAATCGATTCACAGTCTAATCTGAAGAAGCAGAAGAATACGGTGCTAAATAGCGATGTGTTTTAAATTTTGGGTCTTCTGGCTCATAGTTTTGGTGCTCGAATTTATCAAGGTAGGTCTTAAATTAAAATACGCTTATATTTTATTATTATTCCAACAGATCGAATGCCGTTTCGAATTCACTAACCTCAAGTGCAATAATTTGGACGAGAGTTATTCGAAGATTGAATACTGCTACATCAAAGCTGTGAATCGCTCTTATAAATACATTTCGATAAAAGCGATTGTATTCGAAAAACCATTATATGAAATAGTGGTAAAAATAATAATACTTTATTTCGTTTCTATGTGAGTAATTGATTTGTATTTTTTAGACAAATTTTGACCTTATGAAACGACATAATGGCTACAAGCCGTTTCTATATAATATCACTGGACCCGTCTGTCCGTTCTTCGAGAATAAAAAACGGTATCCTGTAGCCTCATTTATAACGGGATTGTTTCTAGAACACACAAATTTCAATCACAAATGTCCCTATAATGTGAGTATAAACAAATCGTCTAGAAATCCATTATAATTATTATTTTGCAGCACGATTTTATCTTGGATAAACTTGACATTGAGTTTTTAAACAACAAATTCACAAAGTATTTGCCCTTTCCGGAAGGTAATTATTTAATTAATTCCAGCTTTATTATGAAAGGAATAAATCGCATTAACGTTCAAGTGTATTTTACCATATCCTAAGAAAATGTATTAAACTCTGTATTGACAATTACATTAAACGGAAGCAAGAGCAGATCTTTTTGAGGTAAAAGAGGGAACAAAGGAGGCTACTGAAACATGACGTTAGAAGTGATTCTGAGCTGGGTGATTATGGATGGATTAATCTATTATTTCCTTCTCACTCTCTCTCGCTCTCAGCTACCCATATCCTGTATGTGGCAGTTGGCAGGTCTGAAGTGAATTTTGGGATAAAAAACGAAACACTTTCTATCTATTCCCTAATGCTGGTGATGCCCACGCACAAGAGTTTACTCATAATCCGCCTACGTTCCTATACCGCTTTATTCACAAACACGCGTAAGTGTTGTACAAGAACTAAATCCAATGATTATCTAAATGGGTAAGCCACATGCGTGGGATGCCCCTGGAGAAGGTGTCAACCACAGAAAGAACCAAACAGTCACGCAATATGTCACCTAACTCTACCTCGGGCACAGCATCATCCCATCTATTTATAACAACTGATTGAAATTGCTTTATAAAAATAGATTTTTATTGCGTGTGACATTGATTCGAGGTGCAAAACCTTTGCCTCATTAGATTGAAGTGTTTTCAGTATGATAAGGAATCGTGTTTCTTTTCAATGAATTGCCGGAAAATTTGTACATTAAATGAAAACGACAAAATAAATACCTGATTCCTTACCATTACTCTCAAAACACTATGGAAAATATAATTAGATAATGGGTTAAATGAAGGACAACCAATTTGATGTTGAGTTAAATATGAGAGTGTGTGTTTAAAAATTCTTCGATTAGACATATTTTAAAAATGAACTTCCGTTCGAATAATGGCGTGCATTTGAGTTCTTAAATTAAATTCTTGATTGCCGTAAGTTTTTTTATTTTGTATAACTCGTGATTTAATTTACTTAAAATGCTCTAAAAAATAGAACAATTAATCTGAGATAGTTTGGCTGAACATTGTTCTTAGATAAATTTAATTTCTGCGTTTATTAACCAACTTTTTACGTTAAAGTCCTTGGTAATCGAAAGGTGCTACTGTATTTACTTTTTAAATCATTTAGTTATGCTCTGTTTGGCTTTACGAATTCAAGCTCTTTTGTGTACTCAGAAATACCATTGACATCGTATTATGTCAATGCCTCTGGATGTCGATGTTTAACATTTTATTTTCTTACGTTTCAGTCAACTTTTAGTGCGACATTAACAAGGCAGCAAAAAGAGAAAGCAAAGCGAAAACAGAGAAAACGAATTTTAACAATTTTTCCCAGTGATTTTTTTTCGTGCTGTTCCCTTTTCTTGATTTTTATATTTTGTTCTTGTTTATTTGTTGTGTTGCTGCAGCCTCGTTATTTTGTCTCCCTTGTCTCATTTTATGTGCAACAAAAGCAACTTTGATTGTGGCCTTTGACTTTTTATTTTAATACTGCGCAACGAAATCAAAAACAACTTGTTATCGATGTTGTTTGTCATTGTGCCATATTTATGCCCGGAATTGGGTCCTGCTTGTGTTTCAGTTGCCTTTTCTCCGGTTCGCTCCCTGGGCCCTTGCCCTCCCCCAACCGACCAACCCCCGACCTCTGGCTCTGGTTCAATTTTGTAGCTTGTCAACGTTTCGCGTGGTTGACTTTTCGGGTTAAATTAATTAAGCGTGTGCGTTTTTATTGTTGATTGAATGCCATTGGCAAACGTGATAGGTGGGCGTGGCCGTCAATTTCCGCCCATCGAGTAAAACGCAGTAAACTGTGCTGGTAAGCTTAACCAGGAGAATGAAATTGATTTAGATTTTCGCCAAACCGAGAGAGAGAGAGAGAGAACGAAACTTTGGTTTGACTTTTCGAATTTGTCAACCGAAAGCTGAGACTTTAAAGCGAACTTAAATGGGATTTGGAATGAAAATTTTAATTTTGGTTTCTTTCAGAAACCTCAAAACGAAAAACTGCATAACAACAACAGAAGCCAAAAGCCAAACTCAACGCCAACGTCAACGTCAATGGCGATGGCAAAGTCTGTGTTATATATTTCGACTGCAACAGCAAGCAAACCAAAAGTTTGGCATGAAATTTCACTAATTTTATAATGTGGCAGGCAGACATTTATTTCGACGCTAATTACAAACATTTAAACTTTTAATTAGTTTTCAAACAAGCTACAGCAACGAAGTCTAACAACAAACAGGCAAATAACCGACGCATGGCCGATGCAAGGCATCTCGAGTTATGTTGCGTTGCGTATGCAAATTTTTAAGTTTATATCAACAAATAAAAAATAGACAAAAGCAAATCGCACTACTCATTTATGGCAGCAAATAAAAATCAACATGAAAGTGCTATAAAAACGGAGAGCTTGGAGTCAAAGAGAATGGCAACTTAAATGCAAATTGCCTGCAAGCAAATTGCTCATAAGTATGGCTAAAAGGAAAATCAAATCAAATTCTTGGTATCAACCATCAAAAAGAGAAGCATGTCCATCCCCAAAGAACTCGGAAATACAAATTTAATTTGCTCGAAATGAGGAACTAAACTTGTCAACTGGGAATAGCAAAACACTCAAAAATTTAATTTGTATGGAAAACTTGATAAAAACATAGAAAAAGTGAAGAAAATCCCAAACCTGAAGCATTCAAAATATATTGAACATGTATAATATAAGAGAAAAGTGCGAGGTGAGTGGGAAAACCTCTGGAAATTGTTCTATATAATATCAACAATTTTGACAACAAATTGACCTTAACAACCCAAAACAAATGATGTCACAATCAAAATAACCGATTAGACGATTCAAAACTTTATGTAAAAATAAAATAATTAAACAAAAAATATTCAACCTAACTGCTGCTATTAAAAACTGAACAATTAACTCTAGAATTATCTGTGGACATTTTTAAAAAGTCACGCGTGCGTTTAAGATTACAAAATTATAAGTGCATAATCGATTATTTCTAAACATTTCTTGTAGCAGTTGAAATAGATCTTATCAAAGACTCGTCACAAATCATTGGTTTCAAATGGCCAATCAAAGCACGTATATAAAGACTCGAACCTCACAATTGCCTAGAGTTGATCGACATTTGCGAATAGCACACGGAATGGCGCTGTTTTTTAATCTTGGAGTGCTTTGGCTCATATTTTTCGGACTTAGAATCACAAAGGTAGCTCAACTTAACTTAAATACTTTTCTTCTGTTTATATTTTATAAACTTTATTGACAGATCGAAAGCCGTTTTGAGTTCACTAACCTAAAATGTAATATGTTGGACAAGAGTTTTGCGGAGTTTCAATACTGTTACATCAAAGCTGTGAATCGCACTTATAAATACATTTCGATAAGGGCAAATACATTTGAAAAACCAGTATATGAGGCAGTGGTAAGATTTTGTCTGTTGTAGGTAATTCTAATTACTAACTGAAATGTTTCTTGTAGACGAATTTTGATCTTTTGAAACGAAATAATGGCTATCTGCCATTTCTATACAACATCACTGGACCCGTTTGTCCCTTCTTTGAGAATCGTAAACGTTATCCTGTGGCCTCATTCATATCGGGACTATTTTTACAATACAGCAATTTCAATCACAAATGTCCTTATAATGTGAGTATATAAAGAAATCGAATATTGACCACGATAATATAATTCTTTGTTTACTTGCAGCATGACCTCATCTTGGAGAAACTTGATATTGAATTCTTAAATAATAAATTCACAAAATATTTACCATTTCCCGAAGGGGATTATTCCATAAATGCAAATTTCTTTGTAAAAGGAATCAATCGAGCCAATGTTCAAGTGTTTTTCACAATATCATAGAAAATGCAATTATCGCTGAATTTGTTGTTAATAAAAAGTGTGTTAAATCTACGTTAAATTTGTTTCCCACATGAGTTTGATTTTATCGGAGGCAAAATTCCTATTAGTGGAAGATAAAAATCTTTGATTATTAAAGACCCAGATTAAATTCTTGTTACAGTAATTACTTGGTTTACTTACTTCCTACTTGGAACTGTATATAAATTGTGCTTAAAGATAAAACATTGAACTACAATATACATGCTGATTAACTCTAACGTATACTTTCATGGAAAATGTATCTTATATAATGGCTTATCATTTCGAATGCATGCCATGAATAGTTATTTGTAAATACACTTATACACAATACATGAGAATGCATATGAATATTTAATGTGAATATTTGGTCGCACCACCTGACCACAGATTGCCTCAGCCACACACCCACACACACACACACACCAGTAGAGACAAGTCATAAAAGTATTAATGCTATTTTAAGTACTTCCGAAAACGAAAACTAAACACACTCACACACGCACACACACAGCCACAACACACATGTATAGTAAGTAGTTGGTGGTGTGGGTAAAAATGCAAAAGCTTACTAATTCCAACTGCAGCATAAATTAAAGCGCTCATGAATAATAATTCAAGACAGTCGAGAAATTGGTTTACCCCATGAGGGGGGGGAGTGGGCGGAGGGGGGAGGCTGGCAAACAGAAATGGCCACAACAGTGGCAAAAAGCAAAAGCCACTTCAGTAGGGGTGTTCTTGCCAACGAGTTCACCGCTTTTGCGACGATTCTGCTTAAGTTTTCCCCTGAAAAGTATGCTATAGAAATTGTTTGACAGAACCATGGCTAAATACAAGCTTGTGCCTGTTTGTGTCGCAAAAAGCCAACTAAATTTTATAGCCGTTGTCATTATTTCATGTGCAGCAGTGGCACGCCCACACAGACACAGACATAGACTCCCACATGGCCGCCACAAAGACTCACACTAACACGTTGATCATACGCAGTGTTGTGCTTAAAAATTTCAAATGCATGGCACTTTAGTGCAGAAGGCAGCAGCTCTCCTGCTCACTCAGACAGAGAGACAGACACACACACACACACACAGAGTCACATGGACGCGCGAGGACAATTTTTCGTGTCTCAGCCATGTTGTTTATGTTTTTGTTGCTGTTGGCGTTGGTTTTGGTGTGTGTGTGTGTGATTTTCATTTTCATATTTATTTATATGTTTTTACGCTGGCTAAACTACGAGTACAAGTGCACACTTGTCTGCATCCAAAATGCCAGAGAGCTGGGAGCTGGGAAAGGTTTCGGCTTTTAATGCTTCGCTTGGCATTGCCTTTGCCATAACCCCAATTACCCATACCCCACCCCCCTTGCTTATATCCTGATCATGTGTGCATTAATTTGAATTTAGTTTCTGGTTTCGCTTTTCAGTTGCCTTCGTTTTTATTACACCATGCATCCATTGGATGAAATGGTATATCAAAGTCGTCAAAATGTATGTAACAGGGGGAAGAAAACATTGATGACCCTATAAAGTATATATATTCTTGATCGGTATAAGAAGCTGAGTCGATTGAGACATGTTCGTCTGTCTGTCCGTCTGTATCATCATCGAGATCTCAGACTCCAGACGAGCTTGAGCTACTGAAATGAAAAATGCTTTCATGTGACTCTTGGTTTTTTTTCAACAAATTAAATCTAGTAATAATTACTTAGCTGCTAGGGCCTTCGACTCTATTTCTTGAATTTAATATTCATATCAATTTAATATTTGAGATAAATTAATAAAAAAAAAAACAAATATATTTTATACAAATTGATTTATTTCAAAACATTTTCAATATGAATTATGAGAATTTCTTTTAGTTATAGATTTTTTAATAAAAATGTGAATCAAAAGCCGCAGGAATCAAAATAAACCACTTTGAAATTTTTTTTTTTGATTGGCAATTTTGATTATTTTCCATATTATTATTATTGACATTTAGTTGCTAGACTGTCATTTGGGCGCCAAAATGCTTCTGTGCTCATAAAGGTGAGCGAAAGGGCGAAAAAAATTTATTTTATTAATTTAGTTTTATAAATTTTAGTCACTAGGTGAATATGAAGTTGCGTTTTCATTAGCATTATTTAACGCCAAATGAGCAACTTTCATTACTTTTCATTTTCAACGTCAATGCAAAAATTTAATTAAAATTATTTTTTCAATGCCAATAAAAAAGTAATGATAATGCTTAAAGGCACAACTCTGGTGCATGGTATATTCAAGTCGGCGCGACGACTTATTTACTTACTTCATTTTTTAGTTCTGTTCTGTTTGGCTAATGCTTTTTGGGCTAGCCAATTTAATGGCATAATATTAGTTCTGTCTGCAGCTGGGGAAAGGCATAAGCAGAAAGATAAATATGTGAGTTTTGTTGTCTGACATTTTTAGTGTTTTGTAATGAAAGTAAAATAATTGAATTAGTTCAATACTTTTAACAAAACATTCAAATATAAATAGTTTTTTAGTTTTGCATTAAATATGTTGAATCGATAAATCTCATTGGAACTGTTTTTAAAGTGCTTACATTATTAATTGTATTTTCAATTCTGACTACGAATTCTAATTAATCTATAAATTCAGTAACATCTTAACTACAATTTCACCTAAATTATATTCTATAATGCCAATAAATATCAAAAATATCTGTCGTTCAGAGCTCAGATCGTCGTTCAGACCTCGTAGGATTAATGATCAAACAGCATAATTTCGAATTAGTCTCTTATCAAGATACTCTAAAGATTTCCCAGATTCTGTTTGGATTACATCTGATAAGAAGTCTTCTTAAGTAATTCCATTCATCTGATTAAATGAACATTTTCCCAACTTTATAGTTTATTATTGCAGCTTTAAATTATGCAGCTGACTTTAAATTTTGCTGGCTGCGATGGCAACAATAAAAGGTGGGTGAAAAATGTAAAATGTGAAAAGTAAAAAAAGCGTAAAACAATGCGGTGACGCATTGCTGTAGTTTTCTGTATGCCCGCCTCACTCCCCCCACCCGCATCGTCAACCCCTTTAGCTCGCGGCATTAACTTCTGCTTCGATAAATAAACAAGTTGAGCTACTTAAGATTTAAATTGTTGTTGCAGTTGTTGTTTCTCTTGTTGTTGGACGAGCGTCGAGTTGTAAGTGTGTGCAAAAAAATTTATAGTGGGTGTACTTTTTGTTCAGCTCCCCGCGGTCCCCTCGAGCACCGTCTCTCTCTCTGTCGCTCACCCTTCCCTGATCTACACCCCCCCATATCCTAGCTATTTCGTTACAAAATTCATATTACGTATACGCTACGTATGCGCATTTCAAGCATGAAACTCTCTTCTGCACCATGCACAACGTTGACGATGACGTCGAAGCTCATGTTGACGTTGCTGCTTCTCTGCTCTGCTCCTCTCTGCTCTGCTCTGCGTTGCGTGTGCGTTGGCATAATAATAAACATATAAATGTTTATGTTAAATTAAATTGAATGCAAAAAGGCGGAAATGTTAAAAAATGTTGCAAATGTTTTGCGCCTTGTTAGCTACGAAGAAAATGTGCATAAAAATACGAAATACAAAAACGCTTCAGTTGCTTTAGCGCCCACTGGCGACAATTTAAGATGTCCACGCCCCGTTTTCGAACCGGTGTATATGTACATAAATGCGGACCCTCTCACCACCCCGTCCACCCGGCACCTCACCATGCCATTTGGCGGTTGTCAGGCAAAGTGCAGCCATAAATACGTTAACGTTCGATATTTTTGGTACGGATGCCAGCTGCAACTATAGAACACAAACCAGGCTAAGTGGCTGCACTTTTAGAGTTGCCAACCCAACCCATTCACCAGTCCTCCCAATCTATGTAGCCCCAGTATCGTTTTGGGCCACGCCCCCTTTTGACATGCCACTAAGCAAGGCCACTTTATGCCAGGCACCCATCTACTATGTGTGTGTGTGTGTGTGTGTAAGAGAAACCATGTGTGTGTGTGTGTGTGTGCATGTGTGAAGCAGTAAAAAATTTTATAAATTGAAATCACTTAAGTAACTTGATGATGCCTGGCAACTCTAGTAAAAACGAGAACTTGTTGTTGTCTTGCCTTATCTCTTCCTTCTTATCCCATTCCCTCCCTACCTCCCTCCCTCCCTCGCTCTCCTGCTGTCTAACTATGTGGTTAAGCAGAATGTGCATTAAATTTAAATTTAATGCAATTTACTGCCGCTAGGTGGCGCAACTTCAACGATAAAACTTTACCACTTACATAAATCGTTTCAGTTTTACAACCAAATTAATATGAAATATTTATTATTTTTGCTTTCATTTTGTTGCATTTTTATAAACATTCGGAACTTTGTTAATTTCGTTTGTCCAGAAAAGAGTTACGTAAGAATTATGTTCGACTAGTTCAAGACAATCTTGTCTTTTCGCTTAAATCTCTATCTTTCTTTCAGTCATCGCGAATATATTAGTAATCGATTGCGAAACGATATTGGAGCCAAGATCTATGTGATTAGGATATATCAGCCGTTTCTCTCACTGTGCTACAATATTACAATATTTCATCATATTGTAAGTATAGCAAATTTAGTTGGGTATATTAATCGGCATTGCTGATGCTTCATAACAATGACAAATATTGTTAAAATATTCGAAAATTTATAATCGTAACCCTTGCTCCAGTTGACTGCCATTGAAATTTTTGCCCGTTGTCTTTATAATAAATCATTCGAGTGTTAAAATATGTACAATATATATACACGAAATTGATTGGCTGATTAAACTCACACAGAGAGAGAGAGAGAGAGTGGGAGATGGACAGCAGAAGGTAGAGGAAAATTCCAGGAAAATTATATAGAATTTGATTGCCTGAAGGGTTTTCGCCTTTATTATTGTTGTTAATGTTTCTGGCCTTGACGAGCGGTAAACTGTTTTTTTCCGTTTACATTGATTTGCTGCGGAAATGAGGCAAATAGCGCAACAAATTTAAGCCAGTCACAAAAATTTACAAAACGACACACGGACACACACACACACACACACACACACACACATAAGGGAATACCTTTTCGGTTAGAGTTTTTTTTATGACAATAGGCAGGACGAGCAGCGGCAAAAGAATCGACAACAGGATGTTTTATATATTATTTCGGGCAAATACAAATGCAAACACATACACACACGCACACACACACATACGGACATCAAAAACATCCGCATCCGCTTGTGAGTGTGTGCTATAATATTTTGCATATATTGAATATATTTATTGACTGACTATCTGATGGATCGATGGGTATACACATTCAAAGCAAAATATGTTACCTATCTGAAAACAAAGTTCTTTATAAAAGTGAATAGTATTTCCTTTTTCTTTTGCGAATTAAAATAGGTTTCGGTTTAGGTTTAATCATTGCAAATTAATCGAATTATATAGAAAGTGCTTTCAATGGAAATATGCTTTTGAACTGAAATCATTACTGAATTTAAACGTCTCTTAAATAACCATAGCTCGCAAATAACAGTTGAGTGTTTAGTCTGAATCTCAACTCGCGAGCGACAATTTTATTACTCCCGAAAAGAGAATCGTTAAAAGAGTTCAATACGAAAAACCAAAAACCAAAGCAAAATAGAAAAAACTATATTGCTCAGAGTGAGAGTACATTTTTTCACTTTTTTCGCTTCTGTTCAGAGATTGAGTGTAAAGGAAATAACACTCAATTGTTATTTGCGAGCTATGTAAATAAGTCAACAAAATTATTGAGTTAATTAAACACTTTGAATATTGTCAGTTACATTAGAGGTATGAATTACACAAATCGTTCGATATGAAAAGGCGTATTTGGTAAAGGATTAAGGATTAAGGACATGTAGTGTATACGTCCACACTATTTTCAAATGTGCCCGTTCAACGCCCTATTAGATTGTGTGCTGTGACATATGGCCACATTACCCGCGAATGATCTTGTTAGCGATATATGGCCACACTTACGAATAAATGATCAATCCTTAGGAATTTAAAAGAAAAAAAAAACAGGACATTACATTAGATTGAATTTTGAAGTTCTTAGGTCGTGGCAACTAATTAGTTCATCTTTGAAACGCTGCGCCTGTTTGCCCCATCTTGATTAACAAATAAAGGATTCGTGTTTTATGATATCACATCTTTTGCATCTAAGTATGTAAAATCATATATTATGGATTTACAAATCAGTTTAGTAATAGATTATGACATTTAATTCAGTATAAGATTATCCAACTTGCTGCCATTAACTCAAACTTATTGGTTAGTGATGCGTAGTAGTTTTAAGATATTTTTAAAGGGTATTAATACTTCGGCGCTGTCAACATACAGTCAGCCCAACATTTATTCGTACAGTAGAAATTCAAAAGTATTTTGCTTCATAAAAAAAAGTCAGACTAGATTAAATGAAAAATTTTAATGCAATATTCTTTAGCTATTATTTTTAAAACTAATTCAAAAAACAATAAAACTCAATTATAAGCATCAAAAACTTACAAACTAATCATGGTTCATGGCAGATAATCGAAATTCTCAAATTGAAAATAGATAATAAATAGTTATTACGAGCAATTCATCATTTGTTTACAGGTCACCAAATGGGTCTACCCTTCACCAAGTGAAAATACCCTTTTTATTCTCGTAGTTCTACCCTTTTCTTTTCGAATCCGCCGCATGCGAGAGTGAAATTTAATTGTGCTGCTCATTAATGGCGCTTCGTCTACCGCTCAGCCGACAGCGAAGCCGCCGGAAATATGTGATTTCCGGTAATAAATATATATTTGTGTCGTACACTCATACACTGACAAACACACAGATACAAATATATATACATATATATGTATGTGTGTGTACACAAGTAATATATATTTCGATAAATGTATGGCAACCAGAAGAAATCCGTAGAGATAATATTTCGTTTTTTGTTTCGTCTTCTTGCATGAAAGGGAAAAGAGGAACGTGAAAATATTTTCCCACGCAAATTTATGAGTTTCAATTTAAATTTATAACTTGATTATCACTTTTTTTCGGTTGGGTCTTGGATGCTTTTTTTTGTGGGGGTTGAAGGGAAGGGTTTTCTCTTTACGAGAGCAAACAATCATTTGAGCATAAGACCATAAATCTATATGCCAATAAGATGGGGATTTGCAAAGCAAAATAATATATTGTACATATGTACATACATATAAAATTCGAGCAAGGGGCAATATACGGGCCGGACATGAGGCAGCAAAATGCGTATAGGATTTCTCTCTCTATCTCCATTTCGGCCTGGTGAAATATTCAGAAATATTTTGCTGGAAAATTCCATCATTTGGAGGATTCTGGCTAGCTTAAGAAGTTGATTTTGATTAAGGCAATGCATATACAAAGCCATTTTGCCTTTATTATAAAGCCAAGCCAATCAAAGCCAGAAAACAATAAACAGCCATGACAATAAATAAATAAAGAAATAAGCGAAAAATGTGCGCAAAAGACTGTGCGGGGACAATGGGGGGCTGGGGTGGTGTGAGGTTGGACCTGAAAGGATAATGATGAGCTCCTCCTTCGCTTGCAAATGACAATATGGTAAGGATCCAGGACATGCTCCGGACATACTGGCGCCCGTGTGCGGGTAGCAAAAGACAAAATTGATTGAGTGGCGGTATTAAATATAAACCACACACCCCCCTCCACCTTCACCCCTCTCCCTCCACCAGATGGTGGATATTCGACTTGCTTTCAATTTAACGGCTACTTAAGTCCATCATGTTAGTTCCAGCCGTCACGGAAACACTTTAAACTTTAAGCGTTCAGTTGGTGCTCAGGGAATAGAAGAAGTCCTTGGACGAACGCAATGATAAATTCTACGAAATTAAAAGAAATTATATCTTTAATCTATTTTTTATTTACTTTACCAAAACTGCAGAAGAGTGTTATAATTTTGATTTTTTTTTTTGCTTTACTCAATAGTTTGTTCCTGTTGCCCAAAGATAAATCATTTTTATTAGTCGATGTCTAACTTCCTTTTCGGCGCTTTTTTTTAGTGCTTCTCCCAAGTGTTAGTTGAGTTTTATGATATAGTAAATGCTTTCCGCGAAAATCCATTGAAGAAACTCTAGAATCTTGTAATTCTGCGCGATTTTGACACTCTTCTAAAAAATCTCTTCATTATAGCATAAAACTTAAATAGCAATTTTAAATGGAAAAATCTCACATCTGATAACTACTTACATCCTAGCCATCCATCTTTCACACTAGCCCGGGATTCGTACCATCATTTCAAATTATTATCTTCGCACTCGTTTTTGAAAAGTTTTGCCATTGCCAAGTCTGTCGACAGGACGCTCACTTGGCCACGCATCAAATGGCCTTCAATGGGCATTAAAAAATGAAATGATGGCCAGGTGATTTCAGAGGAAGGAGTGGGGAGAGTACGGGTTGGGGACCATTAAGAGGCCACCACAGTAAAACTGCTGACATTACGTGGATGTGGATGTAGATGGGGATAGGGATGGGGACGATGTCGGCTACTTGGAGGCCAGCGAATTAAAAAGTTGCCTTGATAATCCTTTCGCAAAATAGACGGGATTAAGTAAAATGCTGAGCCGGAAATTTATGCAGCCAGGTGTTCGTTGGTTGCCAGCATCAGAAGGATGTGGCCAACGGCTGTTCTGTGTAAGAGCACTTAAAATGTGCCACAGTGTTGCAATAATTACCGTTAAATGGTCGCAGTTTAAAACACTTAAGAGAGGGGATGAGGGGGAGAGAAAGAAGAAGAGAAAGAAAGAAACCCTAGCAGCAGGCCGTCTCTTATTATCCTTGCTGCAGCGTCATCATCATCATCACGGCGACGCAGGGCGTCCCTGATGTCCTGTCCATGTCCTTGCTGATTGCGGTGATTTGTAATTTTAAGCGGCGTATGATTAACTTTTGCGCGTGAACCGAGCCAAGTGAACAAACTTTGCTCAATTGTTTGTTTGAGTAATGACTGACTTCAAAATGTTGGCAACACGATTGTCGTATTAAGAGATGACAATTAGTTCAATTACTTAAAGGACCACAAAACTAAAGTATCCTTGCAATCGAGTCGGGCAAATGGATAAACAAATGGGGCAGACAAAAACTCTATCATAACAATTTGTTCTTCTTTCTTTCGTTTTTTCTCCGTTTGCATTAAAAACCAACTGAATGAGGGGTGAATGGGAATGCTTGGCACTTAGTTTTCCAGACACGTTCCAGGAGCGTAAACAACAAACAAGAGACAGGGCAACATATCAGAAAGGACACACACAGATGCATAAGCAAAAAGCTGTCCCATTTTTTTGTCCTTCTGTTCTTTTGTTTCGTTTTTTTACAAGTTTTAGCACGCATCACTTTAATGCAATTAGTTGGGCTCCCCTTCTCACTGGAGTTTATCCAGTTTGCCAGCTACGAAGGTCCTCAAACGATACAGACCATAGTGCAGAATCGAACAGCCAATTATGAGTATGCTGATTAGCACCATTGTGACAAAGGTCCTCTCTGGCACGGCATGATTTAACATTGAATATATATAAGTGCGTCCACGACTGAAACAAAAAACAGGAGAATTATCAAAGAATTCATAATTTAGTTTCGTTTCGTTTCTTACACATCCAAGCCGCCTAGCAGGTGATAGGCAAAGGTAAAAATGGCATAGATTAGGGCCAAGAAGAATGGATAGATGAAATGCAGGATACGTGCTGGCTGGGCCACCACCATGTGATCCATAGTGAAGAGGATGGCTGGCATGGCATGTGTCCATAGATTGTAGATGGTCGAGACATCAGTACGATCGTGATTGTCGCCCCGTTTGAAGTGAATGCAACTCCAGTAGACAATCGAGATCACATAGGCCAGCGTCAAGTTACTCCAATAGCAGGCCCAATAGCATTTGATGACGCACACACGCTGAACTGAAGGACACATACAAAAAACACACAGTGATCATCGCTTTAAAGCAATCTCTCTCACCCATCCCATCGGGATTTTTGTGGTAGATGGTTATGCATATGGCTCCAAGCAGGCTAGTGATGCCGCACAGAAAAAACCCCCAATTTGTCAGATAGATAAACCAGCGTCCTTCATGGAAATAGAAAAAAATGCAAGTAACAAGCCCAACATTGAAAAATAATGCCAACGCCCAGCGATAGATAAGAAAGATATAGGAGGAGCTCTTCTCTTGCCACTGAAAGTGAGAAGAGAACTAATCTCAAGCATTCTCAGCACTCATTCTCCGATGACTCACTTGTGATCTGTGAAAGTCCTCATAGGCATGATGATCCAGACGAAAATGTCGCTTATGGAACTCGTGCCTTAGTTTTATAGGTTTCTGTCTGAGCTCCGGCGCCTCATTCTTCTCCGTGTTCATTTGTGATTTGGAAATTTGTTTTACATTCACCTAGAAATATCGAGTCGAAAATGAGACTCCATTTGCATGGCACTCCCCGAATTAATAAAATGAGATGCTTACATTTTCCAGAGTGTCTCGCTCGCCGGGCTCACCTTCTTCTTATCGTCATTTGCCTAGCATAATTAACAGTGTTGCAATTGCTCTGAGTGTGGCTGTAAATGTTGGGCGAGTGTCTGTGGCTCCACCGAGTTCGTTCTGCGGCAAATTACGACATGTGCCTGACATCATTTTTTCCCTGCCACCGAAGGGAAGACGCAGATATGGACTCAAAAGGGTCCGGGCGGGGAGTGTGTGTCGTTTTGAGCCAAGCAGACACTTTTAATTGAGAGACACTTGGCTGAGTTGTAGCGCGCAATTAAAATGCCATTACATGTAAAAACACAAAGCTGCCTCACACAGCACAGTGGCACGAAAAAGCCATCGAACCACTTCCTTTTATCCCATATGCTATGGAAATTCTTGATGTTCTCTCCTCGATCTCACATGATGTAGAAAAGTTTCCTCTTTTTGTCATTTTTAAAGAGGCTATGCTTATCTTAACTCTGAATTTTCAATGATTAAGAAAACGCCTAAAAAGCTGAAAATTTTCAAATGTTCTTTGCTGTTATTTCTTGGAAGCAAATTGTAGAACTAACCCAATGATCTATTTTTGAACAATTCTTATCCTGAAAGTTTAATATGTCTAAAGCGCTTAAGACCTTATCATAATTTAACTTCAATTTCCAAAAATCCGTTGTTAAAAAAAGTTTCAAGCAGAAGGATGTAATCAGTACACCTGATAAGAGAATGTCATCTAATGTCTATTTTATTATTTATTTCGTCATTCTTTCATTAAAACGCACGAATTTTTACCAAGATTTTGTATTAGATATTAAAATAAGATGGAAAAATTCCCCAGTTAGTATAATTTTGGATTTTGAAATTAAATTGTATCTCAATCTAATCCAACATCTTTTACACAATTAAATATGTTACATAATAATTATTAAATATTATCGCGAAATTATCCATTTTGGTGTTTGTCTGGTTTAAGGTCAATATAATAATCAATATAAATCAAAACAAAGTTTTAATCTTATTTTCCTTCCGATATATTTCGAAATTATACAATTTAAATTAAATTAAGCTTAAGCAGATAAGGCCTTGAGATTTGTATGCATTTTAGTTTTTGATTATGTACTACAGCTTTAAAAAACATAAAAATGAAAATAATATGTCAAGATCTAGAATCGGGAAGCCTCTTTTTTTAGTTTGGTAACACTGTTTCTAATTGAGTTTGGTGATTCCCATCAAAAATCTTCAACCCGAAAATTCATCTGGATAGAATAATAGGTATGCCTTAGTGAAACCCCTCAAAAACAAAAATTAAAGAGTTTTTCATTAAGCAAAGGACATGTTTTTAAAAAAGACAATTAAATTCAAATAAATATAAGATATAATAAGATATTATTTTGTGATATTGTATATTGTAGAGACTGCAGATAGCTGGTGGGATTTGTTAAGCATACGTCTGTGGGTTAAATTCGTGTGTCCTAGTAAATTTTATTAAGTCAATCCGAGAGATGCTTGTCGTTGATGTTTTGTCTTGGAAAATATTAGTTTTTTGTGTGTCTGTGTGTTTAATTTTAGGTAATTTAAAATATCACTAAGATTTCGAGTAGTTTCGTTAGTAAATATATTACATAAATCACTTCCCCTTTTGCATAACTTCAGACCACTGTGCCGCAGCAACTCAGTAAATTCTGAAGCAAGGATTTGAGTGCCTCGTCAGGCATCACCGGGTTCAGCTCGAAGCATTTTCTCCTCCTGTTTTCTTACACTTGGACGGACAATCTCTCTTCCCCCACCCCCTCTCCGCTTTTCTATGGGCCATGTTACCTGAAAAACTCGCAACAGTTATTGTTGTTGTTACATTTTTGTACATACATTTTAGTTTTTGGTTGCACAAATCAGGCAAATATTTTTTACATACGCCAGCCACGCCCACACCCATCGGCGAGCATTTGAAATGCAAATTTAGTGTAAAAAGTTCGACTCAAACTTTGGCAATCTTGCCAACACAAAACTACCTTGACTTTCAGCATTTTGACCCATTTTCCCGGTGTTACTTTATTTTCCTCTGCTTTTCATTCTTTTCCCCCAATATTTCCTATTCGTTCCCTTTTTTTTTCGCTGGCATTCCAATTGATTTGCTGATTTGAGCATCAATCAAAGAAGTTTTGGCTTTTCATGTGGTTCGGCATTCGACATCGGGATTTCTGGTTCATGTTCAGTTGTCTATCGATTTGCTTATTGAATATCAATCCCATCTGAGGTGTGTGTGTGTGTGTGTGTTGTTGTTGTTGTTTCCTGGGAAAGGTAAATACGAAATATCAAAGCGCTGTCAATTATAGAGGAATCAGTTTAATGATTCAACCTGAAATCAAACAAAATTATTTGCATCCAATTTCGTGTCCAATAGCGGATTGATAAAATGGCTTAAGGGGGCTTAGGTAAGTTCAACCCTTTTTCTTATTGTTTCAGAGGAACGAGAACCAATTTCTCAAAGTGAACAATCAGCCATATTTCCACCTGACTTCAGTCCAGGAAATCCCCTATAAAAACCGCCTAAATTGGGATTTGCAAAATAATTTTCTTTGATTTCCATTTCATATTCGTCTGGTCTAAAAAAATCGAGCATGTTAACGAAAATCAGCTCCACACTTTAATTATTTGTTCAAACTAAAACTACCTTTCAAGATCAGCTATGTATATAAAACCTTGCGATCATTCTCGCAATATATATCTTTGTAGATAACTGAGACTGTATACCTGTTTCTTGAAAAATAAGTAGAGTCCCCCATGGATTTAAGTATTATTATAGGTTTGGTTGTTTATTATTTGTTTTTATTGTGATATTAGTTTTAAGCAAATATGAATTTTAGTTTTGAATAAGAGTGTATGTAATTAATCGTTTGTCAACTTGAACGTTTCACACTTTCGTAAGTTGCAACTTTTTCTCGTCATCTTTCTCTTGCTCAGCTGTTTTGTGAGAGGTCTGGCCACACCATTCCTACAAATACCTATCACTTACATACATATGTATGTATACTTATCACTTTGTGTCTACATTAATGATTTTCGCCTGTTAAAACTGGCTTTTCGTTTGATACTTAATACTTTGATTGACTCGGGTCTTCTCACGCAAGCTCTCTGGGAAATATTTCCCTTTCAAATTCAAGCTAAACAAAGGGGCAAATGATTAGTTTATACACAAACAAACAAATATTGGTACGAAAACGTAAGCTCAGAGACAAATTGAGCGATTGAAACAAATCTCTTTGAGCATTGTCATTTAGAGTGGTAGTATAACTGTATGTTCCGGACCTGGAAATGATGTCACCAGAAGTGTGATGAGTCAAGTTCAAGACCAAGGTTGTTCGTGGCTGTGTGATAAGTCAGGTTGGGAGACGTCAGAGAAAAAGTTGTGATAAGGATTACTAGTCTACAGTCTGCACAGTGCTGCTGTTGCTGAGGCGGCCCTCAAACCTTATACGTAAGTCAGAGCGTATAATTGTGATAAGGAGCTATCATGCTTCGAGTAAAGCTACTAGTAGTGGTTCATTTGAGTGAGTGGAACAAGAGAGATAGAAGAAACATATTCAAATAATTCTTGGCCCCAAATTGAACCTCGAACTTGACTTATCACTCATATTCATTCAACGAATATTTTATTCCCTTTTAATTTAAAACATATATATGTCGTGGTACTATGCCTTTCTAATCTTTGTATTTGATATATGATATACATTTGTATGTGTGAGCACACTGCCCGGGTATGATCGTTTTATCGATATTTGGGCACACTTAGAATACGATAAGATGGAAGCAAAACGTTTGTTAGCAATAAGAAATTAAATCTAAGAATAAATGAGCAATTCTTTGGGATTTTTCTTAAGAAACAAAAGCATATTATAAAGTTTCCTTAAAATTCCACAACATAAAATGAAAGGTCTATGTTATATAGTGTAATATAGAGCCACCCATCATTATAACTATTTTATTATGGTCATCAAACTATTTAGTTTGTGTTGTTCACGAAGATGAGAAAAATATAATTCTTCTATCAACAAAATTTATTCATAATTATAAGTTCCAACTTTGATTGCTTTTGCAGTCTTTCTTTGCATTTCTAAACATTAGTTTAACACAACTTATTAGCATTTTACATTAGTTTTACCCAGTGACACACATTTTCAGCAATTTTCCTAGCCAATAATGATTTGTGAAGTGAGCCACGTCTAGAGAGACCAGGACACAAAAATTCAATATTCACCGACAAACGTATCGCATTGGCATGTATGTATGTATGTGTGGGATTGGGTCTGGCATCGCTGTTCAATCAGCCCTGACGAGCAAGGCGAGAGTGGCGAATTAAGACGAAACGAGGAGCGAAGTGAGACGACGACAGGAGTTGAGATCGAGACGTGGAGATTAGAAGTTCACATTGAGAGCGAAAGACGTTAAGTTCGACGTGCGGAACAAAAAGACGAAAAGACGAAAAAGACGACCACGATTTCTTAAATTACTTACTTGTCTAAATATTCAATTAACTCTAAAATAATAATAATATAATAATAAAATATAATAATAAAACTAGGTACCACAAATATAGTGGCTAAACCTACAAACATGGGGGCTCAACCTTAAAAAAACCCTAAGCAAGACGTACGGAGTAAAGAGGCGCAACCTTAAAAAAAAAACTTAAACAAGACGTGCAGAGTAAATTGGCTAAACGTATAGAGTTAAAACAGTGAGTGAAAAAGAGACAAACATACGGTAAGAAAAATATCAACGACGAAAGGTGGCGACAACGACGCAAACGACGAAAAGAAAAAAACGACGCGACGCCAAAAAACCAGACGACGCCAAAAACCCAGACGACGCCGAAAATTTTTAAATTTTAACGACGCAATACGACGTGCATACTCATCTGTGTCTGTGTGTGTGAGTGTGTAGAGACAAAGAAAGAACATGAAAAAACTCGAAGATTTTCAGAATGTGCGAGAAGCACTCGGAAAAGAGAAAAAGTCAAATATTGTGCTGCTTCACAAATTTGTCTTTGAAGATGAAGGCGATCTTGCCAATCGCCAACGATTAAGAAAGTTCGAGGGTTTCGATTTTGGCCCTAACAGTGATTTATATCAAAGCAAAGTCTCCTATGTGGAGCAAAGTTTATCAAATAACGATCTTGTAATAATCTGCAATATTTTGGGTCTGACGCATGATAAAACGGATTTGACTTCACATCTTTTTCGCAATCTGCAAACGGTAAATTTGATGGTCGACGTTAACATGGAACATGAGCAAAACGAAGATGACGATGACGAAGATGATGAACACGAAAGAGATGCCAATAGGAACACGAATAATCAAGACGAAGACGAAATGTTGTCAATACTAAGTGACGAAACCAATTTTAGGACAGCTGCAACAAACGAGAACAGAAGCAACAAAACGAATCACGCAAACTCTACAGTCGCGGTCAACAATGTTGATACCGAAAGTTCGCAAAATGTAAGCATGGTGCAACCGAGATTCGCCTTGAATTTTCGAGATGTTGAAGACTCATTAAGATCGTTCCATGGTGATGACAAATTGTCAGTGGAAGTATGGATTGAGGATTTTGAAGATATGGCTGTCATGATGCAATGGGACAATTTGCAAAAATTTATTTTTGCTAAAAGAGCGATTAAAGGACTAGCAAAAATGTTTGTTATGAGTGAACGGGGAATAAAGAATTGGACAACCTTAAAAGAATCTCTAATTAATGAATTTAAAACGGAAATTAACAGTGCTGATTTACACAAACAATTATCTGAAAGAAAAATTAAAAAAAGGTGAAAGTGTTCAAGAATATTTGCTAAAAATGAAAGAAGTGGCATCACGTGGAAAAATAGAAAACAGTGCCTTAATGCAGTATGTAATAGACGGAATTAATGACCTTAGTATAAATAAATCAATTTTATACAACGCTAATAATTTAAAAGAATTTAAAGAAAAAATCAAGTGCTATGAAAAAATGCGTGAAAAGTCGAAAGATTATGAGTATAAATATGTGCAAAATAAAAGAGAAAATGAAATGAAAGCAGAAAGCAAAGGCAGTAATAACGTGAAATGCTATAATTGTGGACAAAAAGGACATGTTTCTGAAAAATGTGAAAACAAAAGTAAAGGAAGAAAGTGCTTCAATTGCAATAATTTTGGCCACATAGCAAAAGATTGTTCAATAAAGAAACCTGAAGAAAACTCGAATTTACGTAACATGAGTACAATATCGTCCGAGCAAAAGTTTATGTGCAAAGAAATAAAGATTAACAATCAAAAGTGTATAGCTTTCATTGATTCGGGTAGTAAACATAGTATTGTTTCCCAAACGACGTATTTACATTTGAAAAAACCAAAGTTAACCAAAGCCAATGTTCTTCTGTTCGGTTTTGGCGACAAGAATAAAAGAGTGAAACCCAGTGGCGCATTCACAGGAACGGTTAATGTGAATCAACTGAACTTTGAAGTAAACTTTCTAGTAGTAGCGACGGAATTCCTAGATGATGATGTGATTTTAGGAGAAGATTTTTGCAAACAAGCTGAAATAATAATCAATCGCGACGGTGTACAAATCAAAGAATACGAAGGTGGTACAAACGAAACGGTAATAAGTTCGATATTGAAAATAGACGTGGAAAACATAGAAATCGACATTAACCCGAGTGCATCAAAAAGTGCAAAAAAAGAAGTGTCCGAACTTATTAAGAACTATAAACCGGAAAAGCTTAAGACGACAAATGTTGAAATGCGAATTGTTTTAAAAGACGATAACCCAAATGACGAAGAATTAATAGTTGTTCCCTCAGCTCTACACTTTTCAGTGAAGAAGACGAAGGAAATAATCGCCAAAGAGTTTTATATTCCAAAACTTGATGACAAGATCCAACACCAAATAAGATGCTGCATACCATGTTTAACGCTAAATCGAAAGCATGGCAAAAAGGAAGGAGAGCTACACCCACTGCCGAAAGAAGAGCTGCCCCTTCAGACGTTTCACATCGATTTTCTTGGTCCTTTAGAGTCAACCCACAAGCAGTACAAGCATATTCTAGCAGTTATCGACAGCTTCACGAAGTTCTGCTGGCTGTATCCGACGAAAACCACATCTACGAAAGAAGTTATATCAAGACTACAGGCACAAAGTTCAATTTTCGGAAATCCAGTCCAAATTATTTCCGACAGAGGCGCAGCGTTTACGTCAGACGAATTCATGCAGTATTGTAAGAGTGAAAATATCGAGCTTCACGCAGTTACGACTGGACTCCCACAAGCAAACGGGCAAGTCGAACGACTTAACGCTGTCATAGTATCCGTCATATCTAAGATGTCCATAGAAGACCCCAGCAAATGGTATAAGTTTGTTGACAAAGTACAGCAAATCATTAACTCAACGTACAACAGAAGCACACACGCGACTCCATTCGAGTTATTAGTTGGAATAAAGATGCACACAAAAGACGACCTGCAGCTGAAACAGATGATTCAAGATGAGATGATCCAGACTTTCAAAGACGACCGAGATGACTTACGGAAGCAGGCGAAACAACAGATCCTTCGCATGCAAGAAGAAAATAAAAGAACATACAATTTGCGTCGCAGACCTGCATCAATATACAAAGTCGGTGATCTGGTGGCAATTAAACGAACGCATCTTGGAGGAGGACTGAAACTCAAGCCGAAATATTTGGGTCCTTACCGAATAACTAAGGTAAAGCCTAGAGACACATACGACGTAGTCAAAGATGCATTGTTCAACGACGGTCCAGGGCGTACTTCTACTTGTGCTGATTATATGAAGCCATGGATTGCACCTGACATAGACGATCAAGATGCATTTGAGGCAAATGCATATTAGGATGGCCGAGTTGTGGGATTGGGTCTGGCATCGCTGTTCAATCAGCCCTGACGAGCAAGGCGAGAGTGGCGAATTAAGACGAAACGAGGAGCGAAGTGAGACGACGACAGGAGTTGAGATCGAGACGTGGAGATTAGAAGTTCACATTGAGAGCGAAAGACGTTAAGTTCGACGTGCGGAACAAAAAGACGAAAAGACGAAAAAGACGACCACGATTTCTTAAATTACTTACTTGTCTAAATATTCAATTAACTCTAAAATAATAATAATATAATAATAAAATATAATAATAAAACTAGGTACCACAAATATAGTGGCTAAACCTACATATGTATGTATTGTAGGTCGTCCCAGTTGAACCACCTTTTGCCCACCTGGCCACCCACAGAGCACTCTCTGGCTCTAATCGTGGGTAGCCAACTCGTTGGCAATTTGCCATCAAGTTGTGCTTTAAACTGCAAAAAGCGAAAAATAGAAAAATGCGTGCTTTGTTAAGGGTTAAGTGTTTGAAAGTGAGCCACCATGAGGCCATTTTGAATGTTATCGCAATTTGCCAAGCAAGCACAGCGAACCATCCGCCCTCAACTCCCACTCTGACTGTAACTCCACTTGCTACCTTTATCTGGTTGTATTTTAAAGTCAAGCGAGACACTGCCTCACATGTCATTATCTTAATTTAAGGCAGACCCACCCTCAGCTCCCCTGCCCGAACTCACTGATAGAGCTTCTTTCAAGTCCCATATCTCTTACTTGAATACACAATTATGTGGCACGGTGTGTAGCCATAAGGAGGGGTGTGTGTGGGGGTGTTGGGGGTAAAAATTAAATTTCTCATGCTTAGAGACACGATGTACTCTTGTTCTTGTTGTTGTTGTTGTTGCTGCTGCTGCTCATCATTATACAGTCAGGAGGCACTGGGTCGTGGCAGCTCGTTACTATGCGGCTATATCACGACTTGAGATTTGTCGAGAGTCCTTCTAGTTCTTCTACACTTTAAAGAAGGTTCATCTAACTAAACGAGAAGGTATAAAAAGAATGAGAGCAAAAACTCGAGTGCCAAGAATTTCGTTGATTAAACATCACAAGTGCAAAATATATAACGAACTCAACCAATTTGCATTAAAAAGTGGAAAGGTTCTTGCATTTATATCGAACCACATGGAAACCAAATGTGAAATGCAAGGATACACTAAGAAAAAAGCGAGATTAGTCGAAATGTGGTGAGTTTTCTGTATTCAAATATATGAAATTAATCATTAACCACTAGAAATCAAAGGTATATCTTTCAGTATTTTATTAAGAATTTAAAACAATCTTATTTTCAAACATTTACTTCATTATATCACAGTTTTTCATGTGTTTAATTTTCTCCAACTTGAAATTTGACTTAAAGAGTATTTCGCTGGCGGTCTTTCACAGCGAACTGTTTGTTTTTCTTAACTTGTTGTTGTCTTTGTTGTTTTGCCATGTTATTAGACTCGTGGGAGCTTCACATGCAATTTGCAATCTTCATGCCACTCCTACATCGGCCCCTTCTCATCATCATCATCAGTTTTTCTATATATATATACATATATTTCAAATGAAAACATAAATACAAATATGGGGAGTGTGTGTGGTTGTGTGTGTGGTTGTGTGCCGCATAATGAGGCCTGTGTGTGCCTTGGCTCTTGTGAGTTTTGTTTCATAAAATAGTATCAACATTTTATTGCATTTGAATTTTGAAAAGTGCTTATACATACATACATATATATATATATATAAGTATATATAGTAGGCTATGGAATTCATAGAAGAAATCAACCTGTCACACAGGTGATATATATTACTCACCGGACTGTGGACATTATTGCCATCTGTGCAGCACAAATAAAACACATTCGATCGATATTTGCATACGTGTAGTATTGACATTTCAACTCGAACATTCTAATTAAAGTTTGGCATATTCATAGAGCTAGAAGAGGTTCCAATCGTATAGCACAAATACGTCTACCTGGATATAAGTATTATTAGAAATTGAAGGAAATTAATCCATGGAGTTTTGTGGTTATAACCCTTAATGAGATGAAATCATTGCATCATTGATGAAGATTAAAAAGAATTTGCACAAGCTAAGAAAGGGTATTAAATGAAGCACATGTGTTCAAAGGCATGAACGAGATTACAAATATTAACTTGAGCAAATTTAAAGCTGCAACAAAAATTGGTAAACTAGAAAAACTTAAGCACAATTTAGCATAAAATTAAGTTATTAAATTACTTAGCACTTCGCAGCAGAAGTTGATGCTGAGAATAGCATTTCTTATATTTAAGATCAAGATTTATGAAGTTGGTAATTTAAAGTTTATTAGTTTGGAAGATATGAAAAAAGTTGTGAATTTTTGTGCTTAATGAATAATTGTAAAAACGTTTAAGAATCAAGAAAAATATTATTCAGCTTTTTCATTCGCAATTTTTACGTATGTAAACTACATCATTATATTACTTTAAAAAATCTATTTAATTTTAAATTGTTTTTGTTTTGCAAATTCCACCTGTTAAACTCTTTTATCTACCATTATAATCTTAATTTTTGGTAATGCCTTTTTTTAAGGTTCGGATAAAAATAGAAATAAATGTTTTTTAAACATTTTTAATGAATTTTCAACTAATTATAGAGGCTGTTGATCATTTATATTAATTTATATTTATTTAATATATTCCACCCGATTGGTGATACCATTAACACGTGAATATCCTAAGCAACTAGAACTTTTTAACGAATTAGTTTTATATATTTTTTAATACTTTCCAGCAAATAAATAAATAATAACTTTCAAGTCTTTAATAAAATATCTATACCATTCGCATTTTGAAAATATAATGAAATGGCTTTGTAAAATATGCTTTCACTCCAATAAAAACAATCACAAATTCCATTTTGAGTTTTGTGATAAATAACATTTGTTGTTGGTCATTGAAAAATAGAAGGAAACTTCAAATTAAGTGCTTTTCTATAACAAATTCGTTGCTAATACAGACCAATGAAGTGAACAGGGTAGAGTATGAATTACTTAATGTGAGAATGCAAATTCAATTATTGCCCACAAGGTCCGAAAAAGCGAATGACAGATGACAATGTCAGAAAGGACTTCTTTTGCACATGGCTAGTGTGAAATCACTGAAAACCGAAAACTCAATGCATATTGAAACTGTGCATAAATGCAAATCAGTGGGTGGTGGTTGTGGTGGTGAGGTGGGGGAGGGAGGGGGCAACAAAGCTGTCTGCTTGGAAAACACACACACACAATCAATTATGCAATATGAAAAATCAAGCCATGTTCGTGAAACGAAAAATTGAAAGGCATTTGCGGCAATATCTCAATGAGCAAGGGAGTCAGCAGAGGGGAGGGGAGGGGAGAATGCAGAGGCATTGCAACCAGACTCGGACCCGAACCCGGAGGCTACCTCAATGTCTGCATTGCGCCTGAAAGTCACAGCAACAACTATTTGCAATGTGTTTTTTTCTTCCCCCAGTATTGACAAAGAGAAGGACTGAAGCGACGATTGTCGAATTTCATTGAATATTTTTTGGCCCAGCACATCATCATCGACATCATCAGGAGAAGTGGCAGTGGCAGTGGCAGCAGCACCCATCAGGGAGAAGGAGCAAAAGCAGATGGAAGAAGTCCTGGCCGGAGCCGAGTACTGAGCGTGTCAAAAGTTTATGCCAAAGGCTACAAAACAGTTTTTGCAGGAACAACAACAACAAGGCATTGGCCAACATTTTGCTGACCTCAATATTTGTTCAACTTTTCAGCAACAATTTCGTTATGCGATTTTACTCTTACTCCCCCCCTCACCCACCCCACTCACAGCTCTCTACCTGTCATAAATGTCTGCAGTTTTGGCAGTTTTATGCAGTGAAAGTGATTTTTGGTTCCCTTTGGTACAGTTCACTGAGCTTATTGGTTTGATTTTCGCAAAGAGTAAAGAAAGTTTGAGCTAACCAGTGTTGGTAAACGATGGAAATATTGATTATTAGAAGAGAGGAAAGTGATCACACTTTAATTATGGCAGACTTACCCAAGTTTTGTCCAACAGACGACAGACAAGCACAAATTGGCAAACAGGTCCGAGGCCAAAGATCACCGCAAGTTGAAGAGATTCCCGGAAACCATTCAATAGAAGCAACTGACCAATGGACGAAGTGAAGCAGATTAGCATGAGGAGATTCGAAAGACACACCAGAGTGCTCATGAATAGAAATTTATAGTTCTGTTAAAATAGAAGAGAGTCAAATCAAATGAAGATGATCTCAGATAAATTAACAGCTGATCTTACCGAGACCAAAATGGTCAGATTGAAGGGCAACATTAGGGCCAAGTTGTGACGGAAAAGTGACTCAAGGAATTGCCAACTTGATGTTTTAAGCACAATGTTCCAAGTTCTAGAAGTCTCTGGGATTGCTGGCGTCTCATAGACCAAGGGAATATAGTAGAAAGTATTCACTGGACCAGGTGAATCAATGGATGCTAATTATAGAGAAAATATATAAAACTATACTCTTCCTCTGTGTCTCTCTCTTACCCTGTGCCAGATGCTTGAACTTATTGATAATGTAGTAGAGCAAGAAAATATTGTGAATAATGAGCAAAATGACATCTCGTCCAATCGGACTGATGGAGCACTGGGAAAATGGAGAATGGAATGCACTTTAATTAGACCGAAATTCGTATTATCCACAGCATTTACCATAAGCCTATAAATACGATGGATAACTGACATCATGAACCCCTTAACGACCATTGTGGCATGAGGAAATTTTGATAATTGTTTAGAAAACATAAATTGAGTTGATTGAAAAGCCAAAGGCAAACAATTCGTATGCATGAGAGAGTGTTGAGCCCGGTAACGATGTCATTGAAATGTTTATATTGTGAAGTCATTTGCCTATTATTTTAGTTAATCAATGAATAAATTGACAATCGAGTTGCACAAATTCAATTTCTAACCCATTTTCATGCTGGCCAATGGGCAATCTTAATTATTATAGACATAATTAAAAGCATCTGGCCGCAGGTTCTTTTGCTGGCAAGTATTTTACAATTACCAATTATCGGATTGTTGCATTGACCCAAGAACTCTCTGTCTCTCTCTCGCTAAAAATCAACATCCACAGTAGAGGAATCATCGAAATTCATGCAACAAAATTTCATTTAATTTAATTTGCCAACATGTACAAATAATGTAAAACATTTCTCAACATTTAAGTGCCATGGCAAATTGACTGTCAGTCAGTCAGGCGATGCGGCCACAAAACACAGCAGTTGCAGCAATTTGAACTGCATGCAAGGACAACAACAAGGACATCAGGCCAACAGATAACGGCCAACTGCCAGTTGCAGTTGCCAGTTGCAGTTGCCAATCCCGTTCGTTGCCGATGCAGTTGAATATTCGCATATTGTGTAAACAATAAACATTGTTAATTAATTTACTTCAACTCCAACGGCGGCTGCATTTTGCTTACTGAGGCGATAAGGATGACTTTAAGCTACTCTGCACACCCACACACACACAAACACACAATTTCATAAAAGGAATAAAGTGGATCAAGTAAAACGGAAATTGCAACAGAAGAAAATCCAGCTCAACCTTTGCTCCAACATTAGGTGAGAGATTAATTAAAGGACCTAAGGGAAACTTGGAAACTTTCTCCAGACAACATTCATTAAATATCGAAATGGAATTAACTATTTGCAAATTTTAAACCAAACTACAACAAATGCATAACTGAAATAGCTTTTTGCAATAACATTTTCAATGGTGATCAAACCTCGCAGTGCCCAAGGACCTGTTCATTTGGCTGTGTTTCCTTTAGGTTCTGAATCTAAATCTGAGGCGAAATTATGCGATTACGAAAATGGAATTTAAACTCTTTAAAATCATTTGTAGCTGCACATTTTCAGATGTTTCGTGTAAAGTTCCAAATATTAGTATATCCGACTGAAATAAATTTTTCTTTAATTCAAATCATTGTTCTTTATAGCCTTTTTTAAGTTTCAACAATTTTCAAATGGAATCTTTTATTTACATTTTGTAATATAAAAATACATATGGTTTATTCATAGCTGACTGATGAAGTAATTTTAACAGCTGTATTAATGTATTTACATAGTTCAAAACATATAATTTTGTAAGTCAATTTCCAAATATACGGTACTCAAAAAATTAGTGTTTGTGATAATGCGTCAACAGAAATAATTTTGACTATTTTCATTTTTTTTTACACACATCAATTTTACACTTTGAAATTTATATAATGTTTGCTCATTTTAGAAGATCGTCGAATATTTTTCTGCTTTTAAAAAATGACAAATGTTAATAACACGTAAAATTCCCTTCCTTTTTTTCTATGGAAGCCTTTTGGAAATGAAATTCCCCTCTCTGGATGCCTTCTCCTGTATCCGCCACTGGCTTCCAGTATTGAATCTTTCCAATATCTCGACAAGTTGATCCCTCCCAAAAATTTGCAAAACATTTTAATATCAATCGCTTTAGCTTCAAGGAACGCTCCATTGGAAGGATTTATTTATTAAAATTTATCTGAAGGTCTATGATGGCTTTTTTTTAACAAAACCCTAGAAAAATAAAATTAGCAGAGCGCTGATTTCTTGGTTATAACAGTTTCTACTAGCTAAATCATTGATAGTCATTTGCAAGTTCTCAAAATTAATTATTTACATTGTTATTGTTTAAAAATTGTCCATGCTGTGAGTTTTTCATGTATTTAGAAATGCTTTCAATATGTATTTTGTTTAATTCTGCGATTTTGATTCTTTGAAACTGTACGCTTTTCAACTTATCAACTCCACCATAAAATCGCTCGTTCGATAAATTTTTGGTCCATTTAATAAGTAGATCTGCCCATAATGCCTCCATGTTGTCGATATCATTGTGAATAATGTCTGTGATTAAATATGATGTGTGTAATCCTTTATGGTAGTACCGCCAACTTTTATCCGCTTCTTTTATGCTTTTTTAACTTTAATTAAGCATTAATCATCGCATCAACATCAACAGCAGCAGCAGCAAAGCAGCAGCAGCAGCGAGGACGAGTGCATTAATTAACGTAGTGACCGTAAAAGGATTTGTGTTATTAATTGAATGCTTGTCCGTCTCGCTCGCTGGCAATATCTTCTTTTTACTCAGCGCTTTTACCCACAACTGTCACGTACGACACGGATCTCGGCGCACACATTTCTCTCAAAGGAAAATTGAGCTTGAATTGATTTTTCACCCACACACACAGACACACACAGAGACCCACTCACAAGGACCCAATGAAGCCGGCGGCCTACCTTGGCCTAATATGTGTCATTTGGCCGGCAGTTATCTTTTTGGCCAAATTCACAAAGGGGCGGTAATTTTTTGTTCGCTTCTCCTTTTGCGTTTTGTTATTTGTGTGAAACAAAAAACGAATCGAACTCTGGGCGGCAATTTTCTTTTCTTGTTACCTAAGTGAAATTTTATTTGCCATTTGTTCATTATAGAATACATACATATATCGGTACCGTTACATACAAATACGTTTATTGGTTACCACTTAATGTATAATACAATATTTCATTTTCATACTCTTACAATGAAGAAAAGTGTTCTCGAATTTACAAAGCATTTGATCTTGAGTGGAATCGTTTCGATTAGATGCCTTATGGAAAAATAGCTAGGTTAAATCTAAATTAATTGGTTTGATAGACTTGCATTGAAAACAATACATTTGACTATCACTTTGTATATATTTATCCATTTGATCGTATTTATAGCTTACAAATTAAACCATCTAAAAGGAACCAATTAAAGTAGCTGCAAAAATAGAAAATATACTTTAAAGAATTTGGAATCCTTTTTGGCAAATGTTAAACTTTATATATCACTCGGTCTGATTGTTAGCAATTTTTTATCAATTGTTTAAGAAACGCAATTAGCGATACTACATATTTGAACAGGTAACAAACGAGTGAACAACTTTCGAATGAAGATATTTAATATTCGTAATATAGTTTTGATTGTAGGCGCTACAATATATTTTAACTACCTGATAGATTATAATAACTAAATACTACATTGTCTTTGCTGACTAATAATTTAAGAAACTAAACACTAGATATAGACTTAAGGAACTATTTCGAAAATCTTTTTAACCAAGATGGCTAAATATGTTTGGCATCTGCTTTTCTTTAAGTTCCCATAACTAATTAAAATTCTAAAATTATGGCTATTTTTTTGTATTCCCCCATTTGAATTGATATTACTATTGTAGGGTATAACAACTTCGACTTGACTTCAGTTTTGCCATCTGGGCCCTTGGGTTTTATTTGATTATGCTTTTAGTTTTCCTTTCAGTTTGACTAACGCATTTCGTGGTCAGTTCTTGAAAGCTTTAATAAAAATATACATAAATCTATTGATGATGTAAAGTGTTTATCGCATTAGGTGAGATCGATTTAAAGAGCAGATAAGGACGTTTCAATATCGATGTCCAAGCCCAAAAATACTCTCTTGATCTGGATTGTAATCAGAAAAAGTCTCTTGGAAGATTAAGAAAGTTATAAATACATACAAATGTATATGTATATAAAATGTTATTTTGCCTCTAAAAGTCGGTTGAGTGACCGGACAATTGCCCATATGACAAAAGTAGGAAACTAAGTATGTCCTTAACAGAGAAATAATAATTTTTAAATACGTATTCTAATATACATATTCTGTAAAAGGTGAAAGTGAACCCATAAACATTTAGCTAAAGGGTATTAAAATTGCTAAGTTCCTTTGGCGGAATACCTTTTCCGCTTGGGTCTGTGTGGCATCTCATATAAGGATTAATCGTGGTTCAGTTTGAAATGCTTCAACCCAACGACAGCAACAAGTCCCAAAAGTAGTCCCTTTTTTCAGACAATCATTTCATTTTCATACAGAGAACAGGGCAAAAAAAACACCCCCGTAGGAACGTAGACTCAAAGTCATTTACACATTTATGTTGAAAACGTCAGCTTTCTGAGTAATTTATGCATACAACGGCATTTAAATGCGTTTTTTTGCGTTTGCTCCTTCATTTTTTCTGCGGTCCATCAAAGTCACAGGGTTCACTTTCATTTTTCACACCGAAAATGTCCCTTTCGTTCGTGGCAAGAAAAAGAAACCAAATGAGAAAAGAGAAATGAGCTGTAATGGGTGCCAAAAGCCAGACATTTGGATGCGACTTTGGGGAATTGTTTAGAAAATTGACAAATTATGGTCGTAAGTGGTACGATTAGGTCTGTCCTCTCCCTTTCGGTTATCCTTAGTTATTTTTCCGTTGTTGTTCCAGAACTGCTGTCCCAAGGTTATCGCCTTTACACTTGGGAAAAGAACGAGGTCTCATAACCACGATATATATTTATAGATACTTATGCCTCTGCATCGGAGTCGAATGTGTTGTGAAATCATGCCGCTGCCTGCGTGTTATTAATAATTCAATTTAGCTGTCTCATAGACAGGCGCGTCGGGTCAGAGACCGTGCACGCAACCGAGTTACCCAGTTACCAGTTACCGTTCGCATTACCGTTCCAATTTCGCCCATTTTCATATAGCCCCCGCTCCAACCTCATTATATATTCATGCAAGTTAAGTGCGAAAGCTCATATAGTGGAATAATAAATTGAATTTACTCCGCAAGCTTGAACAACTGCATAAACAGTAACACGTGTCCCCTCCCCCACCCTCGCAGCATATGTGCCCCACAGATACAATTGTATCTGTAATCATTTATCAAAAGTAGCGACTGCTGTAGACCCATAGGAATTGGATGGGCATCAGTTTACTATGACGAATGGAGCCATGAATCTATGGATCCGTCACATAAAATAATTATCAATTACTGGAAATCAAACTCAGTTTGAAATTCACCATTTCCTCTCCTAAAACTCAAAAATCTTGACCGAA
This sequence comes from Drosophila sucinea, assembly GCA_018150745.1. Classification (NCBI taxonomy): domain Eukaryota; kingdom Metazoa; phylum Arthropoda; class Insecta; order Diptera; family Drosophilidae; genus Drosophila; species Drosophila sucinea. The sequence continues at coordinate 83,854 of JAECWP010000153.1, read as the reverse complement.
ATTCCATATGAAATGGTTATGAACTTTATTTCAGTTAAAATGTTTAGCAGGTTGCCATTTTCTGATTTGAATTGCAATTACTAACTAGAACGACTCCAATTTTTATCTATTGAAATGTTTCTCATAGACAACTAGAAATAAATGTTTATTATTTAAAAAATATGTGTTTATCTTGTTCTTCTTTATTTAACTTACTCTACTTCTGGTGTATAAAGGACCAGCTATATTCAGTGGGCATTATATTTCAATTCAGGATATTCTAGGCGCAGTGCCAATTGTATTCATAAATGTTTATGTATTTACGATTAATAAAATTAGATTTTGTTATTATCATCGACTGTGGTTTACATTAGGACTATTAAAAAAGATTATTTCTTTATAAAAAAACTTTCTTTACTTGAAACTGCAAATGAATTGATTAACATTATGAAAATTCGGTTAACTTTGCATTGAGCAAATTAAAAAAATGTAAAGTTCAAAAGGTGTTATTGATTTGAATCCATTGATTGATTATTTATTTATTTATCTTAGAGTTAGGACTAATTAAAATTAGTCGGAACTTAGTTTCTAATGAAGCGCTAGCTGCTTGGGCCTTCGGCTTGGTTTGTCTGTATTTACATATTTCATTTACATATTTACATTTCCAATATGTATAATTATATTTTCTAAATTTAAACCTATAAACCTAACCTTGGTAAAAAAAATATTGTCGACACAACTTATGTGCGTTGCGATCCGCTTTGGCTTCTGAACAGTCCATGTCATTATCTTTAATATTATTGGTTATCCTTCTCATGGGATATTGCCAGTTGAAATTCCACACATAAAGGATTACATTATATTGTTTAAGAGCCTTCATTCCCTCACAAGCGATATCATTGGTTCCACTATCTATTGATTGATATTTCAAATTATAACCAAAACAGAAGTCCACCCAAAATTTTATTCCCTGCGATATTCATAAATGTTTATGTTTGAAATTAATAAAATGTGAAATTAAATACAAATCCTTTTGAGTGTATAGAAGAAAATGGGATGCATTTTAATTATTCTTTTTTGAATCTTAATTATATCATTTGTATATCCATATAAAATGTGTAACGCATAGAAGAAATTGTAAGGATTTAATAATGAACTGCGCCTCTGTCCGTCTGTTTCCATGCCAACCAGTCGCAAAGTTTTTAAGCTATTAAAATGGAACTTTGTATTTAAGCTTCTTGTTAATATATTTGGTACATTCGGTGGAATCAACTAGTACGGACCATTACATCATATAAAAGTCGTAAAAGAACCAAAAGGTTCTGCTTTGCACTGCTTTAAAATCTCAAAAACTTCAGCTTGGAGTGCTTGAAAACGAGTGATTTAATTACCAATGTCTGCACGGGTGTATAAACATCGGCATAGAATTTGGCTTCTTTGATATATAATACATATGTTAATTATCTGGAGAAAATCATGGGAATTAGTTGACTGAGTTGTCCATCCTCATCCAATGATAAGTGCACACACACAATATGAGGCAGACATTGGCCCAATTGGGTAAATTTCCTATTCCATCATAGCCCATTCTTGTGTACATTGTTCACCATTAATTGCGACAAATTTTGTTTGTCTAGCTGAGGCATCCAGAAATGCAGACACTCTGTGAGAGAGAGAGAGAGAGAGAGTGGCCAAAAGCCGCAGAGTTGTGTCATGCCCCAAAGTCACTTAATCAGTGAGAAGAAAATGAAGCCAGAACCAGAGCTGGAGCCTGACTCTGAGCCTCATGACCATGTTGAGCAAATTGTGGACAGAGAGCTGTGAGAGAGAGTGAAAGAGATGGACTGAGTTTGGACCTCTGCATGCGACAGGGCAACTGCAACAAAAGCCCATAATTAATATCACTTTGCAGTTGCAAACTGCCATACGACAGCCAAGAGTGATACGAGTTGGAGGTGTCGGGGATGGGATAGGAGAGGAATGGGTTGGATGGGGTATAAGTTAGTTCCGGTTCTAGGGCCCGAATGGAGCATTACGAACTGTTTATTTAATTGTTGAGGATGTCGCCAACACATGTTGCAATATTACTCTCCCTCTCTCTCTGCCTGCCACACACCGCACACTTACGAGAGCTGACAATAGAAATTAGTCTGCATTTTGGATTATGTGGCAAAGAAAGTAATTCTCCGATGATGAACTATTCACATATGAATAACTTCTGATAAGCAGGAATCGCTCCTATAGTTCTCCTATAAACATATTTGTTCATATTTTGTACAAGCTTATTTGGCATTCTCTCTTATCTGCATATTCTGCACTTTCCGCTCTATTCGTCTTATAAATCAAATAATTATTCAGTTGCTTGAATTAGTCATGAATATTGTGTCCATGTAGAAATTGGTTCATATATATCTCTATGTATATGCATTTTGGCAAAAATATTCATTTTGATATTATTATGGCCATGCATTAATTCTGATTTATTGTCCATATGTCCTCCTGCTGTGCACGACTCCAGCTGCCCAACTCCTCCTTTTTGCATTTCCCCCCATTTTTGGCCTTTGCATGCAAAGTCGAAATTCATCTTCTGGCTGCTTAATGGCAGAGTATCACCAGCAAATACATTCTTTGGGCCAGACAGAAATGGCAGCGAGGGAGGCTCCAATTATATGGCATACATACTTGTATCTTGCCGGGCCTGGCAGGAGATTTGCTGAAGCCATTTGATTGTCCTTTTGCTGACAGATGATAGACAATATTAGAATTATTTCAGCAGCTCAGGAATGTGCGAGATACCCGGGCGGAGGTCGAGTAAATATCTAATCAAGCTCAAAACCGCGGGGGACTAAACATTTTGGATATCAACACAAATGAATAGGGACGAGAACAAGTGGCAATACAATTGGATTAATACTGCAGATTCCTCAATAGTCCTCAATGCCCAGCATGAATGACGAAAGAGCAATGCAGACGAAGAACAAAAGTGACCGCAGCAGCGGCAACTTCTAAGGCTTTAGCTAATGGTTTAATGAATAAACTTGACTGCAAAGATTTGAAACTGATATGAGGTTCTTGATAGTTCATTTGCTAGGCTAAAATAATTTCGCATAATAAATTTATTACTCTCCCTTTGCAAATCAACGCTTTGATTGGCTAGCTGGCGCACTCGGCGTATGATTAATCTATATAAAAAGGTTTGCAAAAAAACCTTGCATACATTTTGGGGTCACTATTTTTTTATTATGTATTTGCATGGGAAAATAGTTTTAAATAAAATAAAATGACATAAAATATTAAGAAAACATTTTTCATACAATATTTTGAAAGTGAATACATTGGAGACATCGAATCGATAAAAGAAAACATTCTAGTGGCAACGCTGCATTTTTTACGATTAGATGGATATTTTGGTTCCAATTCCGCACCATTTATCCAAATCTTGTCAAATATATTGATATTACATGATTTTGAATTATATCTTTAGTGTTGCAGTTGTGGTTTGTCTTTGTGATGTCTTATTTTAGAAAAAATATAACCAAAGTGTTTGTGTATTGCAGAGTGAAAAAGCAATTTCTGCCAAGTTGTGGCAAAAAGTAATTATGCAAACGGTTATTCTAGTCTACCCAATTTTGCATATTCTCTTCATATTTTGTAATTTAAGGCAAGCTTAAAGTAAGGCATTCTGTCCTACTAGATGCTTAAATTAATAAGATTAAAAGTCAAGAGGAAGTATTTGAATGATTATTGATGGATTGCATTTAAATAATGTACAAACTAAGTTAAAAACTAAAATCAACAGGAAAATAAGGAATTTATACCTTTATATTGCAAGAACTCAACCTAAATGAGATTTTTGTTGCGGAGAAAAACAAGGATAAACATCAACGGGACGTCCCAAATCATAAAATAATAATGTCTTAAGGATCAAAATAGTTCCCGAACAATTAGAAATAAAGACGTAAAGTATGCAAAATGGTAAAATTCTAAAGTTTTGATCCGAAAAGCGACATTTTATTTTAGTCCTTCTAATGAGGCTGCTAAATTATAGTAGAGCTTAGCACTTCTCACTGTAGATACTTTATTTAAAGGTAAATATTTAACCTTAAACATTTTCCTATAATTTAACGATTTCTTTGCATCGATGAAACATTGTTTTCGTTTTCACTTTTGATTAAGAAATCGACAATATTCTAGCTGACAGACTGACACAATAGTTTAAGGGGCGAGGTGGAGGGGGAGGAGGAGTAAGAGGTAGTCAAGTGATTATCATTAGCCGTCAGAGAAGCTACCATTTACCACGTACAACAAACAGGCAGCAGGCAGGGAGACGGCAGCAGCAGCAGCAGCAACAACAATAGAAATGGCAGCAACAGAAACTGGCAGCGAGGCAGCTGCAACAATGTTTGAGTAATTGTTTGCTTTTGCTGTTGGTGCAACTGCAGCATCAGCAGTTGCAGACCCGAAATTTGCATACACACGTTGCTGAACAGGGTGCAACAACTGCTGTGTAGCTGCTGTAGTAATTGCAACAAACAATTAGCGTCACTTGGATTTATGTTTACGAGCGCAACGCTGCCTCGACAATCTGAATTCAGCCCCTCCCCCTCTTAACGAGAAAAAACTTGATCAATTATGGCTTAATTATATGGATTTCTTCCCCCCCGCTCACTGTTAACTCCCCTTCCACTGGACATGCCGTCTATTTCGTCATTGATTTATGTGAGCCACTGGCGAATTTTGTACTCTAACAAGAACTTCTGGGCTTTGTCTTCGCCGTGGCTTTGGATGCCTCTGGCGTGTAATGAATGTTGTTGCAGCATGTAAATGACGCCATTACAAGGTCCAAGGAGTGGCCGACCTGTCAGCTAGACAAACACTTTAACATTGCGCCGCCACCGCCAGCGACGACGCCAACGTCACGTTAACGGAAGTTCCTTCTTCCGAGGCAACACCCAACAAAAAAAAAAAGAGTTTTCATATATTCATTTACCCCAAAAACTAGCCAAAATCCTGTCTCACGGTTAGCACTTTCTATGTATGAAGGCACAAAAAACAACAACTGCCACCATGTATGCATTTTTTTCATATCTTTGTATGACAAATATATGATATAGTCCTACGATTTTGAAGAAAATTAGCTGGATTACAATGCATTATGTTTTGGATGATAATCGCATAAGAAACAAACCAGTTTTTAGAAGGAAAACTATTTTTGGTTCAATCGTTCCTATAAAAACTATATTATATAGTAGTCTGATCTTAATCAAATTTGGCACGAGCGGTCGGATATAAAGTAAATATTAAGTTCCATGATAATCCTGTGAAAAATACTGAAGTTATTGATCTTAAACTATATTGTTAATAAGATGATTAATTAGTCATCGTATATCGTACGATCATTAAAATGAATTAGAATTTTAATTGTGGGTAATGAAACTATTCTAATTGAGCAAAATAATCACAGTATCACAGTGAATCATCGATTGAAATTGTCCGCTTCATTTAATTCATTCAATTAAGAATAACTGGAAAAAGAAAAAATATTTAATTTATTTGTATAGAGTGGCCAATCTACCGCATAAATGTTGACATAGTAGGCAATGCAAAAGTCGTTCTTTGGTAACTTTCTAAACAAGAATACAAACAAGTAGGCTGGATAATTATACTTCAAACCAACATCATAAGTTTATCACCCTCTCATCGGCAGTTGTTAAAAGTTACTTGAGCAGTAAACACCTAAAACACCAGTAAACACAAATACGGAAAAATGTGAAAAAACGTGAATAGTTTGTCTCAACGACTTCCAATTAATTTGTTCCTTGATTTACAAAAAAACTTACAAGAAAACCTAAAAAGTACCGTTTTGTGTCGAGTGTGGGAAACACGAACTTCTAAATTGGTTTATTCCTTGATTGAAGATTTTTCCCATTTAGTATTTAAAAAATTGAGCGATGGTAAATATTATTGCGAATTCACATCTTCATAATATAGAACAAGGATTCGTTATCAGGAGCTCCTTTAAATATGCCCATATTCCTGTGCATTGGGATGGAGAACAAGAATGCTCGTATTTGGATCTCTGTTTGGAAGATAGTTTAGTCCAGGCTCATGTTCTCGTCGTTATCCAATTAATCGAAGGTAACTATTTCCAAACGTATTTACATAATTCAACAAGAGGTTATTCTTTCAGAATGCAGGAACTTCTAAATTGTTTTATTCCTTGATTTTGAAGATTTAACATTTATTTTCAACCAAATTGAGAAAGGAGTTGGTGGTTTTCAGTGCCCTAAATTGCTCACCGGTTATCGCTTCATCATTCGCAGGTAAATATTATTGCGAATTCACATCTTCGTTATGTACCACAAGGATTCTCTTTCAGACACTCGAGTGTGATAGTTTTTAACTGCATTTTTTGGCTGCCTTGTTCACCATGGTTCCTTATTCCGATATTTGCCCGTGAAATTAGGCAGTTCCACATTCCTTTGCATTGGCATGGAGATCCAACGAGGCCCACGAAAAATCTTGGATCACCATCTATCTTGACCCACAAGCGCATTTCTGGGGAGCAGCCTACGGAAGGAAACCCGACTGTGGATCCTCTTGGTATTCATCACTCGGATGGTTTTACTTGGAAATGAGTTCTTGTTGCGATTGATGGTAAACTTGTTGGCTGGATCGATATTCAAAGAGAAGACTGGTCCCTGTATCCAGCTAAATCCTTCTGCATAATGCCAAACAGACGAATGTCTAAAGATGCTGATTGAAGAATGTAATTGGAAATCCTCTCCTTCATTAAAAATGTTTCTAAAGCAGTTGGCAATTATTAATATTTTGTCACAAACAAAAAATCTTTTATATCGTAGTGTGGATATTCCTTTTCTTGATTATGGACAAACATTGTGTATACGACACCACGTCCATAGCCATCGGTTTGAAAAATGCCAAAATTTGAGCTTAGAAAAAATGTGCACTGATTCGCCCCTTCATCACTGCTTTAGCTAAAAAATATAGCCACGATGATACTAATTGGAATTAAAGAAAATTGCTTTGACAATGAAGTTTCGTACAAGTATTTAACCACAACTTGCTCGATAATTTTACAAACGGACGGACACGACTCTATCGTCTCGGCTATTGATACTTCTGCCTGTTACATAGATTTCGGCGACTCAAATATACCATTCCATCTTAGGGACACATGATAGTAAAAATATTCTTAGTCGCCTCGTTTATAAATACCTTAAAAATAATTAAACAAAAGCGACCAGCTAAACTTAACGTGTAAAATAATAGGGTACATCAGAAACAGAAAACAAGATTGGATGGCGACGCCGTCGCCGTCGCCGCCGCCGCCGGATATGCACACATCCTGCATTTTGGATTGGGGATATAAATTATGTGAAATCATTTTTCGTATTTTCACTACAATCAAAAAAAAAAAATGGAAAAACGGAGAAACTTATTTTACGCAAAGGTTTATTAAAATTTCAAGCCGCAAGGCAAGACGAGGGGAAACCGTATGTGTGTGTGTGTATGTGCGTGCGTGGGTGAATCTCTCTGTATGTGTGCGTGTGTGTGAGGAGGTTTTCTATTATCTGGGAAAATGTTATGATTTATTATGTGCGGGTTCAAGTTTATGGTGTGGCCATAAATTGTGACCCTTTGCCAGCAGTTAAGTCAATTAATTGGCTTTAGATTTATTAGTTTTTTTTCCCCCTCTCTGTTTGTTTTTGTTGTTGCAGCATTTAAACCGACCATCCCAACCCCCACCATCCGCACCCAGAGCTGTGATTTATTGTGCTTAGAATAATATCATATCAAAACTTGACTCACATACATACACACATACATATGCAGAGAATGACAGTAGTGCCTCTATCTGTAGTTACTCTAGCAGTAGGGTATATTAGTTTTCATTTGAGGTTTGTTATGATACACATATGAATATTGGTATATAAACATATATATGTATACAATCATTTGGTTTATATAAGGTATTAAACAAATGGCAATATCTACTTAAATAGTTTTTCTGATTTTTTTAATTTAAAATGTTGGTGTTTTAAAGCACGTTAATATCTTCATATATATATATATAAATAATATGAAGACTCTATTCAAAACCTTGACCATAGAATAATATTCCCTTTGGCCTTTATTTAACAAAAATAAATATACTAACAAAACATTGAATATTAAAACATTAGTCCCCAAATCGTATGTCTATGTAAGGGTATCACCACTTCGTTATGTCCAAGCCGTCAATCAGCTGGTGGTCTCATCCTATTCTCTACGTTCGTTTTTTTTTTTTGGGTTTTTAGTGGGTGTGGCATTTGCATATAAATAGATATGTCAGTTTAAATATGAAACACACTAGCTTTCGCTTTCACGTTCACGTTCACTTTCGTTTTCACTTTCTTTGTTATCGCCTCGAGGTGCGGGGCGCAAACATTTTCCATTTCCATTCCCATTTTCTTTGCGTGTTCACAGAATAAAATTTCAAGTTCTTTAGTTGGACATTTTCCATTAAATTAGTTTTAGTGTCAAATGTGACACATGAACTGACGAGCACCAGGACATACATACATATTATGTCTGGTTTAATTTTTGTTTCCCGCTTAAATTATTAACTAGGTCAAAAGTGGAAAATGTAAAAATGAGTGATGACAGCATATCAGGTGAGAGAAGAAATCTCTGGCTTAAAGTAAAATTGTTATGTTTGAGCCTATTATAGAATATAGAATATAGAATGGAATAAATCAGTTCCTTGGCCATATGGTTAATGGCAAAATTTGTACTGGGCAAAGAATAAGATACCAGGGAAACAAAAATGCATAATTCTTAGGTTGTTCATTTTCGAATTTAATTGATTTGATTATTTTATTTAATTGGGATCCAATAAACTTTACTAAAAAAAACTTTTGTTGCATACTTTTGGAAGACATTTAGGAATTGGAAAATAATGGCATGTTGACAAACACGGAACTGCTTATAACTCGGCCATTTCAATAACGATTAAGAATGTCCTAGCTGATTTACATCGATTGACATTATCAGGCCTTGAATAACCCTAAAGATATGCTAATAGGACAGAGCATACTAATAGGGCGCCAAACATTCGGCTATTTCAAATCGGGATTTGTATCATTTCCTGGCTAGTCCTTTGGATGGCCAAGATAAAAGGACTCTTGACATCGGTAGTTTGAACCAATGAGAATTTAATTGCCATTCACATCAGGTAAGTTTTTTTTAACCAATTTTCGAAATTTATATAAAGATTTTCAAAAATCGAGTCGAAATTTATTTGCCAATTTTTTAAGCTTTTCATACCATTTAAAAGAACATCAAAATGTAAAAAAATGCGTAACAATTTTTAAAATCGGAAGAACATTTTCTGAAATACTGCCCAAGAATATAACAATTTTGAAAAAAACAATTGTTAAAAATTTTTTTTAAAAACATCTAACTTATATAATTCTTTGAGATAAGTTGAGATTGTGGTAAACTAATTTTACATAATATTCGAAAAAATCATGAGCACCATGATTTTGAACAAGAAAAATTACGCATCCACGTAAACTTCAAACATTTTGGTCTACATTTTTTACGAATAAACCTCAACTTTACGAGGGTTGCTATTCATATTACGAAAATAGGAACAAAAATTTTTAAATGAAAATGGTTTTATTACTATTCCGAATATTCACCGTGGTAATCAATACACTTTGGCATTCGTTCGATGCATTAGTTCGATAATAAACTTTGTGAATAATAAAAACGAGAAAAAAGTACTTAGGGGACACCCGGGTTTGAACCGGGGACCTCTCGATCTGCAGTCGAATGCTCTACCACTGAGCTATATCCCCAGTTATGACAACATAGAATATTTAACCAAAGAAAAGAGACTGCCACGGTGGTTCTAACACCTTCAAACGACAGTAGTTTATCACGACCCACGATTGATTGTAGCTCTCACATCCCATTTTAGTTAGTTTGAAGCTGGCCGCGCATCCTGCAAGCACAGGATTCAAAATTCAAAATCACAAAAATGGCAAATATAACAAAAACGAAAAGTGTGCACTTCATTCTGCGTAAAAATCTGATGTTTACTAATGGCTATTCAAATATAGTTTTTATCGCCAAAAAAAACGAAATGCGCGCTTCATTTCGTTCACTAATTTTACAAATCGTAAATCTAATCAAAAATCTTAAAAGTAACATATTAAAAACACATTATCATTAAAATAGTTTGAAGACCCTTCGACAATCCCATATATTATTCCAAGCATTTTAAGTGGTAAGATCGAAAATGCATTTTCTCGTTTCAATTTACTGATTGATAAGATTCTCAATAAAAGTGAAGCTCGCATTAGTTTCAGCTTGCAATTTTTGATCGAAATACCAACTGATGGCCAGTTTATAGTCTCCAGTGGGAAGTGGAAGAGTTAAGATCTCCGGCCGCAGATAGAATCCGATCATAATTTGCGAACCCTGTTGATTGAAAGCATATAAATAAATAAATCCAAATCAAAAGCGATAATTGCATATTTTAAGGGCTCACATTATATGGACAAGTATGATTCAAATTTGTGAAATCCAAAAACAAAGATCCGATTAGTTTCGCAATCGGATTATAGCGATTTTTCATGAATCGACAGGCATCTATTCGGGTGTTCATCACCCAAGGCTTATAGCCATTGGCTCTTTTGAATACCTGAGCGTGGACGACTATATCGTTTGCCGGATGTAAAACAGTTCCATTAAAATATGCACCGATTCGATTGCGTTGCATCACCTTCAAGCGACATTTATGTATCACGACCCAAGACTGATTGTAGCTTTCGCATTCAAAGTTTGTTAGCTTAAAGGTGACAGCATCCTGTAGATACAATTAGTTAGTGTCGGATGGATTTTCTCATCCGTTTGAATATACTTACATTCGATTCGATGTTGAAACTCAAAAAAATGCCAATTATACCGAGAGTAAACCGTAATAGCTTCATTTTCCAAAGTTTTGTTGTTTACTGTCTAATGATGACAGAATATATTTTCAAAAAACCCATGAAATAATTTAGCGTTTTCTACCGCAACCAATTATCTAAATTTAAAAGCTAATGGCTTTTCAAATACATGTAGTTTCAGTTATATTTTATCGCCAAAACAAAACGAAATGCGCGCTTCATTTCGTTCACTAATTGTACAAATGGTAAATCGAATCTAAAATCTTAAAATTAACCTGGATAAAAATGTCATTATTATTTAAAAATGTTTGTGGACAATTCGATGTTGGATGTTGCTAACTATTGCTATCTTCCACTGGAAACTTCTCGCAAACCAAGATTTGGAAGAGAAGCACGCACACAATTCACAACATTAAAAGATATCACTTAAAATGCATCATAAATAAGTCAACTTTTGAAATTTTTGAATCTATAATTATCTTCACAAAGAAATCGATAAAATCTGGTCGCTAAAATACAATATAATTTTGACACTCTTTAATTTGGTATACTAGTACTATCATTTCAAAAAATTCGGAATTCAAATGGCAAATTTATGCGTAGAAACGTTTCGTAATCAAACCTGTGCAAGGTCACCGTTGGCCGGTGGAGGGCGCCAAAGTGCTCGTGTGATTATATAAGTGAGCAAGTTCCAAATTGCAGCCAGTGACAAAAAAAAACAGGTGAAAAGCACAACATTCCTGATATCTCAGCTCTCCGCAAGACTATCAGAAAGTCCTTTACATAAATGATGGCCACTGTTGGTTGCATCCATTTAATATCCTTTTCTTCCCGATCCTTCAAACGACTCGCGAGAAGATAGTTGTTTGCGTCGCCATTCTAATTCTAGTGTCTTTGTCATAGTCTGCCGTTGATAGAATTTGGTTCTTAACACACATCCTGCTCATCTACATATATGTGCTGCCAATGATCATCAAGCTTTACCGAGTTGTAAATGTTAAGAAGAGATTTTATTGATAATATTTAACACATCTCCGCCATAAAATCATGTGGCTGGAATAGATTTAGTTTTAGGTGAGTCAGCGGGATTAACATAAAGATGATCATTTGTTTCGGAGACCCATCAAGACTTTGTAAAGCTGTTATCGGAGGTGTAAGTAAACAATCAGCTGATTAATATAATTAATGTAGATATTCAAAGTGCTTACAATGAAACGAATTTTCCTTATCGAATGATCGATTATGCCTTTAATCGAATTTTCACCTTTCTATTTATTTGCAATAGTGATATATCAAATCTAAATCGCTTCTCATCGCATCCTGCCTCTTCCCTTGCTAGATCAGTATCAAAATTAATGATTAATTAAAATATTCGTCGAACTCAATTTTAGCCATGTTGATTACTTATATTTTTTTTTGCCAGCATGAGTGGAAAAACCGAATGGCAAACCAAAATATTCCATGTCACTTAAATTAGTTAATTTTGCGCATAAAGGCATAAATAAATGTACAACTGCGGTTTGCAATAGTTCCTTCCTCTCCCTTTTTCCCTTGACCATCTATGCATTTGGCTATTCACAATTATAATTATTCCGTTTTGGCATATTTAATTTGTTTGTCCTCAGCCCAGTGAACCGGTTGTATTCGTTCGCCGGACTCATTTAGTATGTGGCAATATTTCTAATTAAAGGTTGCAAACAAAATCAAAACAACCGCCGCAGCCTGTTACGCAGCTGGACATTTGAATATGTGTGTGTGTGTTATTTTTCGTGTGGGTGTGTGGGTGAGTGCGTGCGCTGTTAAGTATGCTATAATTTATGCATCGATGCTAAATGTTGCTGAGGTTTTCCTCCAGGTAGCGTTGATTTTGTGCAATTGCCGTGCGGCCAGGCATGTGGCCAGTGTCAACTATTTGGCATTTTAAATTGCATATCCCATGCGCGCATAATTGAAGCTATTGATTTTGGTGTGGATGCATCATATATGTACCCCCCTCGCCCCATTGGACGTGACAGTTGTTATTGTTTCCAAATTGAGATGAATGAGAGACCTTATTACTTCCACTGGACTTCTGCAATTTTATTAAATAGAAATCGGTATATACACATATAATATTTTCAATATAGATCGAAATGAATTTCTCTTACCCTTCAAATTGTAATTAAAATCGATTAAAAACCAATTCTATGAACATTCGAACTAAAAGCGAGCACGAGCATTGGCATTGAATTGAATGAATGGCGGAACGATTGAATCACTCACTCACTGACTGACTGACTGCCTATTCGAAACTGACTATTTCCAGTTGGCTCCAACATTTTCTCTGCGTTTCGTCTTTGTTTTTGGAGTGGCAAAACTCCAAATGCAAATTTGCCCTTCCCCTTCAGGCAACTCGCTCTAAAGTCAATGCCAAGCGACTCTAATGAAATTGCAGCGGCTGGCTGAACAGCTTAGGTTAAGGATTTAAGCCCCCCAGCCCAAGCCTTTGTTATTATTGTTGTCTTTTGGTTGTTGTTGGTGCTGTTGCTTTTTTATCCGATTTCATGGCATAGAAAACATAGAACATTTCGTTCTGTTTGCAAAAAAGAAGCAGAGGGCGCAGCGGTCTATTGAAAATCCGATTTCTTTTTGGGAAATTGCATCTGAAAAATGATGATATAGACCAGAGATGTGACCTCTAAAAAGATAATATAAAAGTTTAAGCTAATAAAAACAGAAAAGACGTTTTCAAAAAACTACCAAATAAAAGTTGATCTAAATGAAATAAAATCTTTGCTCGTAAACGAAGATTTTTGAAGTGAGATCTTGTTTTTTATAGCAATAACTAACCGTACTCTAGGACTTAGGACAAAGAGTAAGTAATTCTATTGGTTAAAGGTCTTTCAAAAATCAAGAATGAATTGAATAAAAAAATCTCAAAGCTAGTGCGTATACGTAATATTATTCGATAATTCTACGAATAACTTATTTATGATCTCAGATCATTTCGCATTTTGAGTTTAAATGTTTTGTGGAGTTAAAGTTTGGTTTGCGAAATTCCTGTTACTCCATTACACGGTATCCTGTTAGTTCCCCTCCTTATTTCCTTTCAATGTTCCCTTTTTGCGTGTTTCTTACACTTTTCGGTTCACTCCAGCGCCGTGAGCATCGCGTCTTGCTTTATTTACCCGGCATGCATTACCTTTTTCCAACTTATCGACATAATTATCTTAAAAAATATGAAATTATATATCGCACATAAAAAAACAGAAAGAATATAAGACGAGAAACAAGGAGAAAAACCAAGGTAAGCATAAAAGCTGATAGAAACGAGCAACAACACACTGAACTCTGTATACCCTAGAATTCACTCGATAAAGACAATAAATTTAATATCGTAGAGAGATATAAGGCGATTAATAACTGATTTAGAATTAATCTAGTCATACACTGTAAGACTCTTGCATGGGTTTAGCAAGTAGATCGACTTGGAAAGGGTATTTCAAGGCCGGCAGAGGCAACGGTAAAGTGAGGCAAGGTAGCTGCTGCTTCTGGTGATGTTACTGCTCGTTCGCCCTTTGATTATGCGGCTGTGATAGCACTGAGCTTTCTTCTTTTTTTTGTTATTGTGCTTGTTGTAGCAAACTTGGGGCAATGTGGGCGGGGCACTTCTCATTAGAATGCTCTGCAGCAGAGCGCAGATTTGACATGGCGAACGCCTAAATACAGGCAACTTTATTTTTCCCTCTTTATTTATTTTTTTCGTTTCTTTTTTTTTGGGTGTTTTTCTTTTTTTTTATTATTTCACATTTCTTCTTCTGTGTTTCCACTCCTTGTGGCTGTTGTTGTTGCAGGTGTATTTGCGTGTGTGTGTGTGTGTGTGTGTGTGAGTGTGTGTGAATTTACTTCGTATACCTCACCTTAACACGCAGTCACGCATTTGTTGTTGTTGTTACAGCTGCGCATTTTTAAACAAGATTAAAGCGCGCACGTCGTCGGGTCTTAACCAAGAGTGGGCGGCGAGTGTGCCACAAGGATGTGTGCGGATAGAGCGAACGAAGGGTGGAGGGGCGGGCTGGAGGGTGTTGGAGAATTGCTGTTGGCAATTTGTTGACTTGACTGCAAATGTGTCGCATCTTAATGCGCCATTATTAAATATGCCACAGCCAAATGGAACACAGACAACAAAATCTATGCGAAACTCTTGGGAATACGCAACTCCATATTTCTATTTGAAATCAGAGAAGTATATTTCAAGAGATGTCTTACTTCATGTTCAAAACATTTCATTTTCTCATTTCGACAATTATTTAGGTCAGATTTGTATTGAAAATGTATATAATCAATATATTTAAAAGCTATTTTTGTTCGAAAAAGATATGATGCTAACAAAAAGCTTATTTATTAAATAATTTAAATAAATCAATGTTCCAAATTCAATCTTTGTCACTTTAAGACTCTCTCTCACTGGACTGTCATGGGGTTATTTGAGATTCACGCACCTAAAACAGGTCTCCTATTAATGGAAAATTAAGTGCTTCATTGACTATGACTATTTTTTTGTCGAAAGCAAAACAACACATTAACAATGTGTCATCTGATGGACAAACAAAAGAGTGACTCGCTTGATAAAACAAAAATCAGGTTTAAATTATCAACTTCTCCCCCCTACACCCATAGATATTCATAGGGTGAAAGGGTGAAATTAAAGTCCCCGAATTGTTCGTCATATGGAAGAACATCTGCATGAATACTAAAAATTCGGGAGACTGTTAGAGCTATAGTCATCAAATTTGGAATAGATTTGCCACAGGTGAAGGGTATACCGACGCCTTCATTCATATCATCTTTTAATTTGTGCTTTTTTCAACAGTTTCTATTTACACCACTATGTAACTGGGTGATATTCACTCCAATCATTAAGCGGTTTTTAATTATAGAAATTAACATTTCAATTGAAGCGATAGACATATCGGATTTAACTGATTCTGAAATTAACCTATATATGTAGCTCTGTTTGATATATAAATTTCTAATACCAAAGTCAATGACTATTTTATTTATTTATGATATAACCAAGTTTTACTTAAATTATATATACTATCTTTAGAGGGTATTACTAATCGAACGCTGCTTTGGGAAATACAAAATTAATTTTGGTGTGTAAACGTCCCCTTTATGTGCAATATGAACGTTCACTCTATTCCCCAATGTGCCCGCTCAACGCCCTTATATGTCGTGCGCTGGTCTCTCTAATCTTTGTGATATATGGGCACACAGCCCGAATATGATCGTGTTATCGATAGATGGGCACACACAGAATTAGACAAGATGAAACCAATAAGAAATTAAATCTCGGAATAAATGAGCAATCCTTTAGGACTTTTCGAGGAAACCCCGAGCATATTACAAGCGAAAGGACTAGACCATCATTGTATAGTGCATAGAAATGTCGGTGCATTTCATGTTGAGAGCATATCATTCATTAGTTTCACCCAATTAAGTTTGTTTGATTTTCTCGTGTATTCAATTCGCCATTTTTCAGTATGGACCGAACGAATAATCTCAAATCATTTTGCTGCATTTTTGGCAGCAATGTTCTTTGCGAATTCGCACCACGCGACAGGCCAAACAAATTGAAATTTCATTTGTGTCAACCGCATTTCGTTCTCCCCCCTCGCACTCCCCCCTTGCACACGTGGAAAAATGGCCTCTCCAATGATAATAAACAGTTTTTGCTTTTTGTTGAAACATTTTTTATTTTGCATTTGTTTTTTTATAGGTAAATGTCGACTTAATTGAAATAATTAAACAAGCAAAAATGTCGTGAGGTGAGCATTTCATTGATGACCTAAAAGTGACACTTGCACAACGCAGCACATTTGCTTCTGATCTGATCCTGTTGTCTTTTTTGCATTTAAATTGCATTTTGTCAGCCAGCCTGCAATAAATTCGCTTAATGAAGTTTTTAACAATATATATATGTATATGTATTTATATTAAATATGTATGCATATGTATGTATGTGTATATATCGAATTGCTTAATTTGCAACTGCTTGTGGAGGCGGTGAAGCGTTGGACCACGTGCTTCACGTGTTTTACATACACACACCCACACACACACACATACATTGCACATGCATTAAATATAATTATTTCTTTAATTAAAATATATTTGAGCTTTCTGAGCCACGTTGCGCACAATTTGCACAAAAGTCACGTCAATGTTGCAGTTATTGTTAATGCTGTTATTAAATAATCCTTCGAATTGACCATTGAACATAATTGAAATCATTAAAAATATTCGATTCATAAAAAATTAATGACCGAGCATTGCATACTTTTGGGTAAAAGCCAACTTGATAGCAATGCTGCCGATATCAATTGATACTTGAAATATTTGTGCGATATTCGTTCGATAATGCTCAAATATGCAAAGAATTCGCGCATTACAAAAAAAATGAGTGTTCAAGTTTTTTTATGGCGGAATTAATTTTTAATAATTAACATCATTTGTAAACAAGCTTTATTTAATATAAAATAAATAAGAACAAACTCTGAAAAAATCTGCCACTACTAGAGAAACTTAAATGTGGTAGTCCAATTGTTGGATATGAAAATATATTTTACCTGAAATACCATATAAAGCGAAATCGAAAGGAGGAATTTCTTTGATTGTTGCGACCACAAATGAAAAACTAATATTAAATTTTCATCATTCACCACATCCACTCAAATTTAAATCCAACAACAACTGCTTAGTTTGATGGAATTTCACTTTTCTTTTTCATTAATATTCGTTTGTTTTCGCTTTTACTAAAAAAACGAAATATTTACCTACAGCAAAAGAAATGCAATCCGCATGAAAATTCCTTAAACATTAATAAATGCTGCAATGACAAATAAGAAGGGGTTGACTCAAAGCATTTTTGGGATTTTAATAAAATGCCCAACCCTTTGTAGTGCAAAAATACAATCATCCCATCGTTCTGTGAGCTCTCAGTAGGCGTAAAGGGTTAATTTACTTGAAAAATTCTTGAATGCTTCATTCTCCCAGCATTTCTATGTTCAACAAATATTTCAACAATTGCTCAGATTTATCTAGCACAAATTGCCAACTCGAAATTAATAAGAGAAATAAGTTTACCATTTCCTGTCGACAGCAGCCAGGACAACAAGGACAACACAAAAATACTAGAAAAATGCCAACTAATAGTCCATTGTCATTGTGAAAGGTGGCAAGGGGGAGACGGGGGTGGCGGACAAATCGAGTGAATAAGTATGAGTGTGTGTGTGTGTGTGTGAGAGAGAGAGAGAGATGGGGAAACATTCCAATAACTGTACAACATCCGGTTGCCGCACAATAGTAAAAACGTTTCCAATTTCAATGGGGGGAAATATTTCTATTTCAACATGAAAATATTTTTTAGCAGCCTTTTGTATGTGATATCTAAACGACTCTTCACCTGACGACGACCAGATAACAAAAAGAATGGGAAAAAAGAGAAAATTCAATCTTAATCCACTAGCTCGGCAGAAAGAAAAGTAACTAAGAAAAAAAAAAAACGGAAAAAATATAGAAAATTTCGCATGCCAAGTTCAGTCACGAACTAGGGCATACCCTGTCTTAACTGTCCCACCTATTATCTATTTAACAACTAAAGAGAACTATCAGAGATAATAAGGAATGTTCACTTCTTTTGCAAAATAATATAAAATAATGGAAAATATTTGTACCGGTTTGATATCAATGTGGTAAACCCAATAACGATGGAATATCAAAAACAAACTAATTGCGATATCTAATTAATAGATTTATCTAATAACAATGCAATAAAAATATCGATAACAATTTAATCAACATTTAACAGTAATTTAATAGTTCGATTTTAATTAAATAATGCTCTGTTTTGTGGTTAATAATATATTATACACATTTCTTTCCATTTACATATAGATATCGGTTATACAACTGAGGCAAACTATAATTCAATTCAATTGCATTTTTTTGATGCCTTTAATAGGGAACTTGGAAAGCTTTTTTTACCAAAATGTGGCATTTTACTGCCGTTATTTTTAGTTCTTTAAGTCCCCAACAAGCTCATTCAAAAGAAATAACTAAGATCCTCTGTATTTTCTCTTAGCTACAGGGTATTTGGGAAAATATATAGAGCCATGCAGTTGCTAGAGAGAGGGAAAATGAGGTATGAAAGGGATCCGTTGACGTATGCACTTGACTTGACTTGCACATTTGCGGTGGCAGAAAGCCTCATTCAAGCAATCTCCTCTAACCCGCTCCACCGCCCCCAACCAGACAACCTCAATGAACCCAATTCGAGCCAAATCCAAAGAAAAATAGTTATTGTTAGCCCAACGACAACGACAACGAGATGAGATGAGATGGGAAGAGACGAGGACGAGGAAAGGCAGTAAGTAGCTTTATTATAGGATTTTAAGTTATTACACTGAGGGGTTTCGGATCAGAGGTACAAAAGGAACAGAAGGACAACTGATGCCATTGCGAGTACTCACATATGCAGCTTTTTGCACTTGAATGCGACTATTCGTGTGTGTGTGTGTGTGAGAGAGAGGCTTAGGACATGATGTGATGCCAATGACGATGCCTCTTGGCTGAAGGTGAATTTGTCAACATTACTTCAATTGTGGCTAGAAAAATAATTCTGTTTTTCCTTCTTCACATTTCGGAAAAATATAAATTGTATTTATTGAACTTTAAGAGCCTTTTGACTTTGTTTAAGCGTCTTTGTCCTATTCTGTTTCAAAAAATTCAACCATATTTTTATGTGATGTATTTATTTCTATTTGTCCAACTGCTTGAGTCTGATTTAAAGTGCCAAGCAACCGATTGATGTTATCTTTAATAAAATATTATAGTGTATTTACTTATTAGAATGAAACCACATAACTCTAACTTTAAATAATTAATAAAAAATTGGTTAATAGCACAATGTGGCTGTTTAAACAATAAATCGTTCCCATATGTACATTAATGTTGTAAAACGCCAGCAAAGTCAAAGAAATATTAAAATTTACCTGTAATTTCTGCAGTCTTGGCTTTAGAAAAAGCAATTTTTCCTCTATCCAACCCAAAAAAAATAGTCCAAATCAGTTAAACGATTTTCAATAAATAAATAAATATTTACTTTAACCCTTAAAAAAATGTTTTGCCTTTAAAATATATAAAAAATAACGATTAAAATCTATCTCTTAAGTATAAAGTTAAGCCACACTTAATTTTTTATGCATATTCAACATGAAATGCATTAACTTTTAAATGATATAAAATTTGCCAAAAACAATTGAGTTAACAAAGAGATTAAAATTTTTGTAGCCGAACGAATTTGCTGAAACTTATTTCATACATTTTATGAAACTTTGAACTAAATGAAATCGTTATTAACAAAATGAATACAGAGCATATAGAAAATTTCAAAAAGCGACAGCAAGAATCTCATCCTTTGACAAAGTTTCGAATTAAATTTAACAAAGCCCCCCAAAAAATGCTCCACGCAAATTAAGATAGCATTCTTTCACGCCCGGAAATACCCAAAGGAATGGCATCCACTTACCCTTCCATGGCACATTCCCACGATGCTTTCTCCTCCTGTTTTGTGTCATGGTAAATCTCTTGCCTCAACAGTAAATCAAATACAAAATGCTGGCACGTGCCGCGTGTCTAACCGATAACTAGTCCAAAAACGAGCGAGAGCCAAAAGAGAATGGGCAAACCGGCTTTCCACACATCACCTCCTCCTTCTCCTCCTCCTCCTTGGTGGCTTTTTGGGGGCAAGTTGCCTTGACCTTAAGCTTAATCAAAAAACTTGCAACTTTCATTCTTCGGTTTTTCGGTTTTGTTTCGTTTCGTTTTGGGGGGTGTCAAAAAGGCCGCAGCAAAAGCAGCCGCAGAACTTATGACAAAGCAGTTTGCAAATCCAATTGATAAATTTTTAACTTAAATATGGTCTCAGTCTCTAGCCCACCCCAAAGCCCCCCCTCACTGCTCTCTCTCTCTCTCTCTCTCCTCTTGCTCTCTGTATCATCAGCAGTTTTCTTTTTATTCCTTCGACTTGGGGTCAGAGCATCGATTGCGGCTGCTACGTGTATTCTCAGGCCATAAATCACAAGGACCAAAGGCCGCTCTGCCTGCTCCACCACTCCTAATCGCATTAAAACCTAAACGGCAAAATCTTTACTACGTGTTCTTGTTAACTTTTACTATGGCCTGGCTTGAAACAGAAACCGAAACTGGCTTTAACTCAGGAAGCTGTGATAGACAGGCAGCTGGGGTGAGAGGGGGAGAGAGGTAAGAGGTCTCAAGGTGCTGACTTTCTGTTAAGAGCTATAAATATTTGAGCCAATGGGCAATACGGCTTATTCAAGTGGATTGCAAAGTTCATAAGGAAACTAAATCTATTTGCAACACATTATAAAACTCGACAAATAAGTCTAGAATAAACCAAACTAAAATGTTTTCAGACTGATCAGTCATCCATATTACTCATAAGTATATCCGAATGTCATTTTTTTGACAGTCCTGCAGATATATATTTCAATTTTCTTTTGCATTCAAATTGGACTAAAATGGAAACCCTTTTTATAGAGTCACCAAAATCAATTCAAATCTAAATACTCTAAAAATTGAATGCTCAACGAATCAACAATGAATTATTAAATTGATAACTTTATCTCACCCGACAAAAAAGATTTACTGTTAATTTCGAGAGATAATTTACAATTAACTTTTTAGAAATCGTAGACCAAATTGTATAATCATTTAGTAAAGAGACATATGAAAATTAATTAGTAATTGCTTCAGAGAGTTTTTTCGAAATAAATTAGTAATTTCTTCAGAGCGTTTCTTTTTGAAATGAATTATTAATTGCTTCAAAGTGTTTTTTCGAAATGAATTAGGAATTTTTTGAAAGAGTTTTTTCGAAATAAATTAGTAATTTCTTCAGAGAGTTTTTTTAAAGTTGCCATTTTATTTAATACGATTTCTCGTAAATTTTTCGTTGATTTCGTTTTGAATTTCTAGTCCTGATTCTGTAATTGTTTTCACAATTTCTATATCCTAGTTGTTTCTCATATGTACAAATTTGTTGATAAAGTTTTTTTTTAAATTTCAGCTTATCCGGGTTCGAATCCCAGGTATGGATGTAGTTATCGTCTAAGCCGAAGGCCATAGTTGCTAGTGCTTGTAAAAAAATTTTTAGATTGATAGTTTACAACTATATCCTATACTAAATAAATAAATAAAAATAAATAAAATTTCAACTTGGACTAGATACAATTCGATATAAATTTACACAAATTTTTGACAAAAACTGTAAATAAATTGTGAATCTTTGCAGACATTTTTCTCCGATTATGTATGTCTACAGAAACTATAAAATGCTAATGAAAATTCCACCAAAAAATTATCTTTCAAGCAAAGTAAAACATTTTATTTTAATGCCATATGAATTTAATGATTCTCGTTTTCGCAGGATATTTTTTTTAGTTTACTCAAATAGTTTCGTTTCATTTTAATACACTGCAATTATATTATCTCTTTGATATCGAAACAGTTTCCTTCATACATAATTTATTTGGCATTTGATAAACTTTTCATTTTATTTATATATTATTTTGGGTTGGGGCGGGGGGAGTGAAATTAGTTGTGTATTTATTTTGCTGTTGAAAATATTGATGATGAACAAACTGAAAAGTGGAAAGTTTTCTCTTTTTCTTTTCCTTTTCAGATTTCTCTCTCTCTTTCTCTCTCTCTCTCTCTCTTTCTCTCTTTGTGTGTTTATTGTTGTTGCAAGTTTGAATGAACGGGGCGCAAATTTAATTTAAATTTTGTTTTTGCGCCTTTGTTGTCACAGTTTTGTCTGACAAAATGGATTTCCTTTTATTGCTGCGCTGCGGTCCTCGTTCTCGTCCTGGTCCTGCTCCTGATGCTCGTCCTGGTCCTGCTCCTGATGCTCGTCCTGGTGTTGGTCCATTTGCTGATGGTGTTGGTGTTGCTGCTGGTGTTGGTGTTGGCGTTGGTGTGTGCCTTGTGGGTTAGGAACTTTGAACTTGTGCTGTAACTTTTACGTCGAGTGTTTTGCACTTCGGGCTGCATGTGACAACGTTTGATTGCTCATGAAATCGATCGATTGTCGAAACGTGTTGATTGTATTGTCGGTCTCTCTTCAAAGCAAAAAGTAACAAAAAATAACCCAAACCAACAACAACAAAAAAAACGAAAAAGAAACAATATAAGGAATAAACCAAACAAAAAGGTCAAAAGTTTCAACTGTCGTAAAAGTTTTGTTCGTTTTTCTGGCATATAAAATGAAGTGTTCTCGTTACTCTCATCTCGTCTTGGCTTGGCTTGGCGAAATCATTTAAATACATTCCTCGGTGTGCGCCCGCAGCGCATTAAAATTGCATGCCAGAACTGCCACAAGTCAGGACTAGGGATAAAGATGATATTATCCCACCCACTCCACTCCACTCCACCGAAAAACGGAGCAAGTCTCAATTGGCTTGGCTTGGCTCGATGATTAATCACATCGATAACTTCGGTGATATTATTGGGAATTCTGTGATTTGTGCCAACGTTGAAATCATATTCCTATCTTTGCCTTTGCATGGATGATGGATGTTTGTATGTACATATTTTGGTCCATTCCAGAGGGTGTCCGCTCAGTTCCATTGCACTAATTAAACTGACATCCGTTTGGCACCCTTCTCGCCTCAGCTCCACTCTGCTCGGTCTTTGATTAAAGTGTTTTGCTTGCATCTGATTGATTGCTTGTTGATTGTTGGCCAAAGGATTTTTAATATGTGATTTTCGGCAACACTTATCGCTCATTCTTTGATTGACAATTTTGGGACCTATCACCATAAAGTATTAGCTTATTAGCTGAATTATGATTGAGCCAAAATGGGATAAATGTGAATAGATATTTCACGCATTTCAAAGAGTGGAATTTCTCCCATTTTAGAAGCAAACATAGAATGAAATCTTCAGTATAGAAGTTATGCAATCATTTTTAACAAAGGATTTTTAAGGAATATTAATAGTATTAAATTGATGCCTATGTTTCGTGATTATTAAATAGTTTAAGAGGTAAATACTACCCAAAAGTACGAGTCTAAAACCATATTTTTTTCACGATTATGTCACAAAAAATGAGCAAATCTGAAAGCAAATATAGTTATACTTAGTTTTGTATGTTAGTCTTCATCAGTGGTTCCCAAATTTTTGGTATCAAATTTTTACTGGTCAAAGTGGAGTCCCTGGTAGACCAACCCTGCGTCTGTTTCTATGCAAATATATAGACCAATATATAACCCCCACCTGGACCACTTTATGAATCGGTGCTCTCCTTTGAAGTCGTTTGTCACAATTTCTTTATATCCGAATCACAAAATCTGGATTGAGTAATCTTGGAAGCATTTTAGAAACTTTATCAATTTGTGCTCATAATATTATATATTATAATGAAATATTTAAAATTCCCATTGACCTTAAAGTCTTAAAAGTTTTCGAATAAAAAGTGAGTAATCGAAATCTTTTTAAACAAACTCAAACTAAATTTTAATGAAAGAGATATACGAGTAGTTATACTTTCACTTGCTTATTGCTAGCAGCATTTTTTAAAAATAAATCAATGCTTAAGTAATTTAATTAGTTCGATCATTTTACAATTGGCTCATTTAAAAGGGGCAGTAAATTTTATTAATTACTATTAAACAAAAAAATAGAGAAGAATATACATGGCCAATTTATGGAAATTTCAATGAAACATTCTGCAGCAGCATAACTGTCACAGTTTGTTTTAAATGTTGTAATAAAAATTTATTGTAAATTGGCTCGAAAGGTTCCCTTAGTCGTGGTAATATGCAAATAATTTGGTTGAAAATGTTATTGCATTTGATTGCACATATTTTAATTTGCATAAACATGAGCAGTGAGTGAACGCTGGCGTCTACATACGCCCCCACGCCCCCGCCCCGCATCCGTTTCCGTTTCTGATATCTGGGAATTCCAATTCACGTTGTTGCGTGACACGCAAATCCGACACGTAAAATAATAAGCGGAAATGTTGAAAAATTCAAAGCAGATTCCGACTGCCTCTGCATCTATTTGTCCCCTCACCATTCCATTCCACCATACCATACCATTCCTACCCCTCTGAAGTCACCTTGCCATTATCTCGCGCATTCAACGTGTTAGACTGAAAAGTCAAGATTTGCGCGCATTAATGGCTGCGATTGAATTTTCAATATCTGAGGCACGTGACTCGTCGCGGTCGCATCGATTTCATTGAAAACCTGACGTGCTCAACATGTTTAATTGTCGCGCAAATATTTTTTAAAAGCATATAAAACTCGCGAATGAGGGGGAAGTGTGAGGAAGAGGAAATGGCAGAAGAATTCATATGCCAATACATTTCTTGGCCATAAATTCCCTTGCCGAGTGAAACGGAGAAAGAGAAGGTGAAGGAAGAGAGAGCGAAAGTGAGAGGCAGTCATCAATGTATAAATGATAAAATTATCAAGAATATTGAATGGCTTTCGACACTTAAAAATTCTCAAAATTATTTCCTACCATGGAATTGGGAAGACTGTTTAATTTTTAATCCATTGATTTTTGTAATTATAAAAAACGGTTTAAGTTTTTTAATAAATTTAAGCATTCAGTGCAAAGTTTCGATCAATCTTATTTTTCGGAATATATACTAAAGTCAGGGAAAGTATAACGAGACTGCATTCTGAGCATGCTCTGTTTATAAATCATTTCTCAACTTAATCAAAATTACTTTCACTGATCAAAAAAATGTAGTTTTTTAACGCAGCCTTTGATGTTGGAGGAACCATTTAAAATAATGTAAGCTACACATGTCTTAAGTACTTCGGATTCAGAATTGGTTTCATGAAGATCTCAAAGTGTCCCCCATTTTATTGTAAAGACCTTACAGATGCAGAAATAAAATCTATTATAATAAAAAGCACATCATCTAATTCAGTTTTTACAGCATTAAGTTTTATAGAATTAGTTTAGAGAAACTTCACTTTAAGTAGAGGTAGGAGGTAGCAAATTTGCCCAAAAGTATGCAATACTTCCAGTTACTTTAGCTCAGTGTCAGTTCGTTGCAATAAATTGATTGTTTCTCACCGATTTCAGTGCCCATCTCGTTGTCAAGTATATGGCATAAACACTCAACAGCGATTTCCTCTACCGGATGATGATGCCCAGCGGGTGTGGGTTCGGGTGCGGCTGCGGGTGGAGGCTTGCGGGGAAACCGGCCCTCGGTTTGGGTATCATACGTTACGCGGAGATTAATAGCCGCACTGAGTGCTTGGCACCTATCAAATTCAATCAAAGACATTCATTAATTTTCAATTTGGCATTCGGCGAGGATGAGGAGGAGCAGGAGGCACGGAAAGATGGGCGGTTACCAGTGGCTAGTAAGTTGGATGCGATTTCTGCTTCTGCTCTGCTGCTCTCCACATACATACATACATATATCGAGAACAGACATCAAAAGCAAACCGGCAAAAAGCAAATGGCAAATGGCAAACAAAAAGAAAAAACAAACCCAAACCAACCGACAAAAAGTGTAGAAAAATATGAAAAATCGACGGCTGACCGCAGAAGCAAACACAGCCAGCAGCCACACACATTGAAAATTGATTCAATGTCATAAATTAGATTTGAAATACTCAAAAGCTTTTCCCCTGCTTCTGCCTCTCCTTTCGGTCTTCCTCTTAGAACGGAAGCGGCCATAAAAATGTGTGAGAAATTTGTGTTTTTTTTTTTTTTGCTTTCTCTCTTCTGTCGTTTGACATTTCTGCACACTCATTCGAGGGAAACACTGAAAGCAGGAGCCAATCCAGGACCCCCAATTGAAGCACCACAAAATAAAGTAAATTATATTTACGTGTATTTTGCATAGCAATTGCGAAGTGATTTTTTTTTTCTTTTTTTTCGCCCCCGTTCCCCCCGTTCTTATCGTTACTTTTTGTGTTTACACTACATTACCAAAGAACAGAGGGAACTGAGGAGCTGGGAAACTAAGGAAAGCAAGGCGATACAAGGCGGGGACTTAGCTGCCGACGCGTGCCTTATAAATGATGTACAATCAATTAATTTGCGGCTTGTTTACAAAGCGACTAGATGGAACTAGATGATTTCGGGGAGGGAGAGGGGGGTGGGGAACGGGGCTCGTAGCCTCAAAAAATTATACGCAATTTGGCAAAAGGCCTGCCTGCTGGGTGGCAAATGTTGACGGCGGTTTCTATTGGCATTTATCACACTTGATAAGGCCAAAAACTGTTTCTTGTTAATGACGCAAAGCAATTTATTTATTCGAAGCATGAGAGAGGCACAGAATGGAATCGAAAATTTTTTAACGAAATTCCAATATCAATAATTCCATCCTGTATGGGAAAATCAATTATTCTAAGAAGTTTACGCTTTTTTCTCTCTTTCACTTTTAAATTAATTAATTAGGTGAACCATATTTAAGTAGGATGAACGATGTTCCATTTACCAACATTATCATTCAACAGAACACTACCAGACAGTCAAGAAATATCAGGGAAACGGATACATCGAGAACACGCTAATTAAATATTACAAAATAGAATACTTTTTTAAATAAAGAGTAGATTAATCCAATTACAGTAAGTCATTGAACAAAATATATTAAAAGGTCAATTGCTAAAATCTTGATCAAATAAATTAAGTCGCTAAGCCAACGTCATACATTTCTTTGGCATCCGCGAAATCTATCACATGCTATCTCGCTCACCTGTATGAGCAGACAAGCACTGTGGCGCTCTCCACCGGGCACCATGCCACCATAGTCAGCCAAGTTGGATGATAACAGCATAAGAAACAAACAAGTTATTAGAAGGAAAACTATTTTTGGTCCAATTAGAGCTATATGATATAGTAATCCAATCTTAATCAAATTTGGCACGAGCGGTCGGATATAAAGTAAATATTAAGTTTCATGATAATCCCGTGAAAAACACTGAAGTTATTGATCTAAAACTATATGGTAAATAAGATGATTAATTAGATCATCGTATATCGTACGATCATTAAAATGAATTAGAATTTTAATTGTGGGTAATGAAACTATTCTAATTGAGCAAAATAATCACAGTATCACAGTGAATCATCGATTGAAATTGTCCGCTTCATTTAATTCATTCAATTAAGAATAACTGGAAAAAGAAAAAATATTTAATTTATTTGTATAGAGTGGCCAATCTACCGCATAAATGTTGACATAGTAGGCAATGCAAAAGTCGTTCTTTGGTAACTTTCTAAACAAGAATACAAACAAGTAGGCTGGATAATTATACTTCAAACCAACATCATAGATTTATCAACCTCTCATCGGCAGTTGTTTAAAGTTACTTGAGCAGTAAACACCTTTCCTCTACAAATACGGAAAAATGTGAAAAACGTGAATAGTTTGTCTCGAGGACTTCCAATTGATTTATTCCTTGATTTCCAAAAAACTTACAAGAAAACTTAAAAAGTACCGTTTTGTGTCGAGTGTGGGAAACACGAACTTCTAAATTGGTTTATTCCTTGATTTAGGATTTACCCCATTTAGTATTTAAAAAAATTGAGCGAAGGTAAGTATTATTGCGAATTCACATCTTCATAATATAGAACAAGGATTCGTTATCAGGAGCTCCTTTAAATATGCCCATATTCCTGTGCATTGGGATGGAGAACAAAAATGCTCGTATTTGGATCTCTGTTTGGAAGATAGTTTAGTCCAGGCTCATGTTCTCGTCGTTATCCAATTAATCGAAGGTAACTATTTCCAAACGTATTTACATAATTCAACAAGAGGTTATTCATTCAGATGCGGCTGACATTTAGGACATTTTGGCTGATGTTCAAGTAGGCTAGATTACAGTTAAAATTAACATAAATAAACTTGAATAGAAAACTAGAACTTCTAAATTGCTTTATTCCTTGATTTTAAAGATTTAAAAACATTAATTTTCAACCAAATTGAGAAAGGAGTTGGTGGTTTTCAGTGCTCTAAATTGCTCATCGGTTATCGCTTCATCATTCGCAGGTAAATATTATTGCGAATTCACATCTTCGTTATGTACCACAAGGATTCTCTTTCAGACGCTCGAGTGTGATAGTTTTTAGCTGCCTTATTCAAGATGGTTCCTTATTCCGATATTTGCCCGTAAAATTAAGCAGTTCCAGATTCCTTTGCATTGGCATGGAGATCCAACGAGGCCGACGAAAAATCTCGGATCACCATCTATCTTGACCCACAAGCGCATTTCTGGGGAGAAGCCTACGGAAGGAAACCCGATTGTAGATCCTTCTCCTGGTATACATCACTGGGATGGTTTTACTTGGAAATTAGTGGTTGCGATTGATGGTAAACTTGTTGGCTGGATTGATATTCGAAAAGAAGACTGGTCCCTGTATCCAGCTAAATCGTTCTGCATAATGCCAAACAGACGAACGGGTGAAGATGATTTAAGAATGTAATTGGAAATCCTCTCCTTCGCTAAAAATGTTTCTAAAGCAGTTGGCAATTGTTATTAATTATTTTGTCACAAACGAAAAATCTTTTATATATACATAGATTTTAGCGACTAAAAAATACAATTTCATCCTATATAATCCTGGTATAAAAATACTACTTAAATACATAAGACATCGAAATATTTTTCTTTTCTGTCAGGTAGGAATGACCTTGTGATTTTGATTTAATTGATGCCAATGCTGGATAATTAAAAAAAGAATTCGAGTGGATATAATTAATCAAGCTTAAGTAAGAAAACAAAATTAATTCTCCGAGTAAATTCGATTTGAACAATTTAACTTCGATGACTAAGTCGATCCATTCGTTTCGAATGATTTTCTAGCAGTCGATTTCAAGGCCAGCAGACAAAAAGATATATGTACTATAGATGAACCCGATTTCTAGATGAATCGACCCACAAAAAGAGTGAAATGTGGTTGGGAAAGGGTGTGGGAAGGGGGCGTGTCGCGCAATCCTACTACCACCCACAATGAATGTCTGTGTGAGAAAAGTTATTGTTGGTAATATCAGGACACAGAAAGTGTTTATGATATGAAAAATGTTGACAGCAACTGCGCCATAGAAATGAGAGCAACAGAGATAGCAATTCACACACACACACACACATTTATCTCTGTATGTGTGTGCGTGTATGTAGTTTTTATCGCTGTTGCTGACTTTGATGAAAAATATGATTATGTCCTTTATGCGAATGCATTGCAGTAAAAATAATAATAACACACACACACACATACTCCCTCTCTCACACACACACACACACACACATATAGGTTTCCCCATTCCACCCATTTATTTTCCGCTTTCTCTTCCCTTCACTTCGTTCTGTATGTTTGTTTGTATTCTTTTTTGGCAACAGTTTTTCATGACTTTGTTCTTTGTTCTGACTTTATTGGCTGCTCGTCTTAAGTCTTGGCTGCAGGGCACAAAACAGTTGCCATTTCTTCCTTGTTCCGTCCTACTTCTTGTCTCCGCTCACTGTCATATGTTTGCTTTATTATGGACAACAGCAAGCCGTAACAACACTAACACCAACGATAACAATAACAACCAAAACAACCCAAGCAAAATGGAGCAGCAGCAGCAGCAGCGGAATGCAGTCAAACGGTTGACCCATAAAATGACAAAGTTGCCGCTGCTGCAAGTTGCCATTGCCATTTAACCCAAAGCATCTTGACACGCCCACACACATACATTCCCATCTCGAACTCACACACACACAAGCACAACCAGACCCACCCACCCAAACATCACTCAAGGCACTTTACTTTTCATCTTTCTGTTAGTCAAACTATTCTCTATATGTCGAACAGAAACAAACAATTTGAGATACTTTAGAGATCGATTTATAATTTGAAAATTCATATTGGCATTTAAATATACATGGTTTACTCTACAATTAATAATTTGTTTTTATGCTTAGCAACAATATTTGTGGACTTAAAGTATATATATATATAGATAGTATATATATAGAGTTGTATATATATGTAGATCATATGAATGTTAGACTAGTTTAGCGACCTATTTTGTTTTAAGCCGAAGCTAAAGATGTAATCTGTACCTTTTTTTTTTTGGTATATCTACTTGTAATTCCCAACTAGTTTTAGCCTTGAAGAATTGGTGTAGCCTTACAATTCTAGGGTCGTTGGTAAAGTCTGCTGATGATAGAACTTGGTGGTTCTTGAAATAGATATAGAAAAATAGCTATACAGACCTGCTCTCTCCTTGTTTGATTTCTATAAAACTTATGAATATATTGTTAAGATTAAATAACTTTTCTCGCTATATTCACTCTCCCCTTTGATACCACCAAGATCAAATCACTACTACTCCAATGTTTATAATCAATACAAAATATTCACGAATTTGGTGGACAATTTTTTATGGAAAAATCTCAACTTGGCAATCGTCCTACTCTGTTATTTTTTTGAAAATTCATGAAGACGTTGTTTCAACTATCATTCAAATCTGGTTGTGTACCCAAACAAAGTTATTCCAGTCTTTTTGGCTATTAATTTATACATATTTTCCTCTAACAATGAAAACCAAGAATTAAATATACTTACATATAATATATTTTTGATAAATAATCATGAACAAAGAAATATAAGTTCGTGATACAAATTATTGCATTTCCTTTTATTAGAGACAAAACATGTTTTTTAAAAACTTTTTCCCCATTAGAATTAGATATATAGATGGATCGGATTGTTTATAGATATGCCATGTTATGTTAATCGAAAGATTATTATTTGTTTTGAATGATCAAAGTAATATTTTTTGGTGGGTAAACATTTAATTCTTAGAGAATCAAGCATCAAAATAATGTATTAAATGTCATTTAAAAGACAAGAATCTTATGTTGGCTTCTTTTTGCTTTACCATGCTCAATCGATGCTTCTTTTCCGCACTGGCATCCATATCGAATGTACCAATATATGAAGTCAGCTTTTTCTACAATCTCCTCCTTTTCTGGCCCATTCTGTTTGTCTAGGAGAGTTTCAGTTTTCCCCCCATTGTTCCGGCTTAAAGCATTTGCCCATCAACACTTAATTATTATCGAGAGCAAACAAAACAAAAGCTTATGCTTGGCAACGCCGCATGATTTACTTAATATAATTTTGTCGTTGCCATTGTTAATTTATGGGGGGAAAAGTGGAAGAGGACAATCCGCCACCCCGCCAACCGAATAGACTCTTCGCCCCCCCTCTTCCGCTTCTTGACTCTCGGCCACTTAATGTCGCAGCAATGTAATAAAAATCCAAGAAAATGAGGCAAAATGACGAAGGACGAGAGTCAAACAAATGTCCCGTTAAATATTTAGTTGATTTAATTATGTGGATTGTATGTGTGTATATATGTGTGTGTGTGTGTGGAGGAAGGAATTTGAAGGACGCCATTAAATCAACCCCAAGCCAAACATAAGAAAATTTACGAGGCCCGCAACAAACTTTTGTCTCATTTTCATTTTTTTGGCTTTTTGTTTGTTTCTTGGGTTATCTGTTGCTTATTTATTACAAATGCCATATGCCGTATATACATATGATATAGCAGAAGGATATCAAATACACACACTCAAACACTCTCACACTCTATCACACACACACACACACACACACATTGCTGATGGTTTTGCTTTTGTGGTCATTTTTTGGTAAATTAATTAAACAAATAAAATAATATGTCAGCAGCAGCAGAATAGCAATAAAGCAATAAATACTAATTTGCCTGTTTCAACACAAATGTCATCTTTGAGCCAAAACAACCAAGAGGCAGAAGACGATGCCGGAGAAAGGACAATCGAGACCAAGGACATTCTGGACAAAGGACACATGTGGGAGCCTATGCCATGCCCAGCTTGTTGCCAAGACACTCCCAGCAGCAGCTCAAAGTGCGGTTGACTTGAAAGTGCTTGGGAATTGGTTCTCGGTTTCGGGCTTGGGTTTGGGCTTAGGTTTTAGGGACTGCGGTGATTGGTTAGAGCAGTCGAGTGGTTGGCTAGACAACTTATCACTAGACTTATGGTGAGCACTTTGTTGTCGGCCCAGTCAATCGATAACGATTTGCCCTTTGGTCAGTTTGCCTATTTGGTAGGCTTTTGCAGCATTTTGTTTATAATGAAACATACTTATTTTTATTTTTAGAACCCAGGAGGATGCACTAAAGCCATACATTAAAGAAGACAACAATAAAAGCGAACAAAGTTATTAAAAACTACACTTGGTGTAATCGGAAGTAAGTAGAAATTGGTAAATAAATTTCATTAGATCAGCTGATACCTCTCCGATCAAAGAATGTAGCTAAAAGTTGTGAATTTGAGGATCGAATGTGTCGCTCTGCGATATGAAAAGAAAGAAATCTTGCACAACTTTAGTATAAATTATTCGAGTTGGTAAATTATGGTCTCTGAAATTGAACCAAATTTTATAAAGGAAAGAAAAAAGTGAAAGAAATTATCTTGACTTTTCAATGTATTTAATGTTAAGACGAAAACCAGTTTACAAGGCCGGAATACATTGTGTTTTTATTTAATTTAAGCAGAGCTTATTGCTATTTTGAACTACACTTTCGAATTTTTGGAAGCCTGGGGACACCGGGAGGTCGCAGTTTTGATCTTATATCGTTAGTAAAATACACTGCGCGTCATCAGGTTAGCGCCCCCCTTACTTACCCTCACTCACACAAAATAAAATCTAAACTATCAGAGCTACGGTTTTAAATTTTTGTTATATTGTTCTACATCCATTTCTCTTCAAAATAAAACAACAATGGCTAATGTAACCAAATAAAAAATACTTTACAATAAATGTTTTTGAAAAGCGTACGAAAAAAAAATTTTTTCTAAGAATTTTTCAAAAAATTCTTAAAAATCCCCAGCAGTGCAATCTTTTAAAGTTTTGATGACATTTAAAAGTAGATAAAAATTCGATTAAAACTACATCAAAACTTTGAAAATCGGTAGAAAATTGTCGTAAATACAGCATTAGGAAAATTTCAATTTTGACAAAAATAAAGTAAGTAAGTCGCCGGGCCGACTTGGATATACCATGCATTAGGTGAAGAGATATATATTAAATTTCTTTCAAATGCTATCTCTCTTTGTGGAAACGAGCACTTTAGCGCCCCCCGACCAAATCGGTGATTTGCAGCATATGCTATCTCGCTCTTTTTCGCGTGCATCTGCCTTGCACCGCTATGAGTGAAAAACGTTTCTATGTATAACTCGGCCATTTTTATTCCGATTCTTGTGATATTTGGTGGAATGATAGATATACGTGACATGTATTAGTGTGCCAAATTAAATTACGATACAATAAATATTTCGGCTGAAAATCGAATTTTTCGAATTTCGGGGGCGGAAGGGGGCGTGGCCAAAATTTGAAACAAACTTGGTCTGCGTGCACACTGCACGCATCTAATGTCCAAATCCGAAAGCTCTATCTTTTATAGTTCCCGAGATATGGAGGCTCAAAATATTGTTTTTCAAATAGCGGGGGCGGAAGGGGGCGGGGCGAAAAAAAAAATAAACTCGATCTGCCTGCAGAGCAAACGGGTCTACATGCCAAGTTTGGTAGCTCTAGCTCTTATAGTCTCCGAGATCTCGATGATTCTTCAGACGGACAGACGGACAGACAGACGGACATGTCTCAATCGACTCGGCTATTGATACTGATCAAGAATATATATACTTTATAGGGTCGGAGAAGCTTCCTTCTCCCTGTTACATACATTTTGGCGACTTTAATATACCATTTCATTCTACGAATGCATGGTATAAAAATTGCAATATCTGTGCCAAACTTTGCAAACCTCTAAAATAACCAATTTCAAAATGTCATGTCTTTTTTTGCTGCTCTGAATGTGAGTTATAAATTGGCATTCAAATCTAAAAAACTAATTTCGAAACGATTTTTGAAAAAAATTACACTGTAAAAATTTTCAAAAATCGAGTCGAAATTTGTTGTTTTTTAATACCATTATTTTGATAGCATTTTAAAATATGTAAAAATGCAATAAGAAAGAGATAAACAATTTTGAAATCGGTTGAAAATTGACTCAAATACAGACTAGGGAAAATCGAAATTTTTACCAAAATTAGACAATTTTTCAACAAATTCTCAAAAATCCCCAGCAGTGCAATCTTTTTAAGTTTTGATGGCTTTTAAAAGTAGATAAAAATTCGATTAAAACTACATCAAAACTTTGAAAATCGGTAAAAAATTGTCGTAAATACAGCATTAGGAAAATTTCAATTTTGACAAAAAAAATTGCAATATCTGTGCCAAAATTTTTGCAAAAACCTCAACTTTGCAAACCTCTAACTTAGCCAATTTTTGGCCAATTTCAAAATGTCATATCTTTTTTTGCTGCTCTGAATGTGAGTTATAAATTGGCATTCAAATCTAAAAAACTAATTTCGAAACGATTTTTGAAAAAAATTACACTGTAAAAATTTTCAAAAATCGAGTCGAAATTTGTTGTTTTTTAATACCATTATTTTGATAGCATTTTAAAATATGTAAAAATGCAATAAGAAAGAGATAAACAATTTTGAAATCGGTTGAAAATTGACTCAAATACAGACTAGGGAAAATCGAAATTTTTACCAAAATTAGACAATTTTTCAACAAATTCTCAAAAATCCCCAGCAGTGCAATCTTTTAAAGTTTTGATAGCATTTAAAAGTAGATAAAAATTCGATTAAAACTACATCAAAACTTTGAAAATCGGTAGAAAATTGTCGTAAATACAGCATAAGGAAAATTTCAATTTTGACAAAAATATTGCAATATCTGTGCCAAAATTTTTCCAAAAAACTCAACTTTGCAAACCTCTAACTTAGCCAATTTGTGGCCAATTTCAAAATGTCATGTCTTTTTTTGCTGCTCTGAATGTGAGTTATAAATTGGCATTCAAATCTAAAAACTAATTTCGACCCGATTTTTGAAAAAATTACAGTGTATACACTGTAAAAATTTTCAAAAATCGAGTCGAAATTTTTTGTTTTTTAATACCATTATTTTGATAGCATTTTAAAATATGTAAAAATGCAATAAGAAAGAGATAAAAAATTTTGAAATCGGTTGAAAATTGACTTAAATACAGACTAGGGAAAATCGAAATTTTTACCAAAATTAGACAATTTTTCAACAAATTCTCAAAAATCCCCAGCTGTGCAATCTTTTAAAGTTTTGATAGCATTTAAAAGTAGATAAAAATTCGATTAAAACTACATCAAAACTTTGAAAATCGGTAGAAAATTGTCGTAAATACAGCATTAGGAAAATTTCAATTTTGACAAAAAAAATTGCAATATCTGTGCCAAAATTTTTGCAAAAAACTCAACTTTGCAAACCTCTAACTTAGCCAATTTTTGGCCAATTTCAAAATGTCATGTCTTTTTTTGCTGCTCTGAATGTGAGTTATAAATTGGCATTCAAATCTAAAAAACTAATTTCGAAACGATTTTTGAAAAAAATTACAGTGTTATACACTGTAAAAATTTTCAAAAATCGAGTCGAAATTTTTTGTTTTTTAATACCATTATTTTGATAGCATTTTAAAATATGTAAAAATGCAATAAGAAAGAGATAAAAATTTTGAAATCGGTCGAAAATTGACTTAAATACAGACTAGGGAAAATCGAAATTTGTACCAAAATTAGACAATTTTTCAACAAATTCTCAAAAATCCATAGCTGTGCAATCTTTTGAAGTTTTGATAGCATTTAAAAGTAAATAAAAATTCGATTAAAACTACATCAAAACTTTGAAAATCGGTAAAGAAATTGTCGTAAATACAGCATTAGGAAAATTTCAATTTTGACAAAAAAAATTGCAATATCTGTGCCAAAATTTTTGCAAAAAACTCAACTTTGCAAACCTCTAACTTAGCCAATTTTTGGCCAATTTCAAAATGTCATATCTTTTTTTGCTGCTCTGAATGTGAGTTATAAATTGGCATTCAAATCTAAAAAACTAATTTCGAAACGATTTTGAAAAAATTACAGTGTATACACTGTAAAAATTTTCAAAAATCGAGTCGAAATTTTTTGTTTTTTAATACCATTATTTTGATAGCATTTTAAAATATGTAAAAATGCAATAAGAAAGAGATAAAAAATTTTGAAATCGGTCGAAAATTGACTTAAATACAGACTAGGGAAAATCGAAATTTTTACCAAAATTAGACAATTTTTCAACAAATTCTCAAAAATCCCCAGCAGTGCAATCTTTTAAAGTTTTGATGGCTTTTAAAAGTAGATAAAAATTCGATTAAAACTACATCAAAACTTTGAAAATCGGTAAAAAATTGTCGTAAATACAGCATTAGGAAAATTTCAATTTTGACAAAAAAATTGCAATATCTGTGCCAAAATTTTTGCAAAAACCTCAACTTTGCAAACCTCTAACTTAGCCAATTTTTGGCCAATTTTAAAATGTCATATCTTTTTTTGCTGCTCTGAATGTGAGTTATAAATTGGCATTCAAATCTAAAAAACTAATTTCGAAACGATTTTTGAAAAAAATTACACTGTAAAAATTTTCAAAAATCGAGTCGAAATTTGTTGTTTTTTAATACCATTATTTTGATAGCATTTTAAAATATGTAAAAATGCAATAAGAAAGAGATAAACAATTTTGAAATCGGTTGAAAATTGACTCAAATACAGACTAGGGAAAATCGAAATTTTTACCAAAATTAGACAATTTTTCAACAAATTCTCAAAAATCCCCAGCAGTGCAATCTTTTAAAGTTTTGATAGCATTTAAAAGTAGATAAAAATTCGATTAAAACTACATCAAAACTTTGAAAATCGGTAGAAAATTGTCGTAAATACAGCATAAGGAAAATTTCAATTTTGACAAAAATATTGCAATATCTGTGCCAAAATTTTTCCAAAAACTCAACTTTGCAAACCTCTAACTTAGCCAATTTGTGGCCAATTTCAAAATGTCATGTCTTTTTTTGCTGCTCTGAATGTGAGTTATAAATTGGCATTTAAATCTAAAAAACTAATTTCGACCCGATTTTTGAAAAAAATTACAGTGTATACACTGTAAAAATTTTCAAAAATCGAGTTGAAATTTTTTGTTTTTTAATACCATTATTTTGATAGCATTTTAAAATATGTAAAAATGCAATAAGAAAGAGATAAAAAATTTTGAAATCGGTTGAAAATTGACTTAAATACAGACTAGGGAAAATCGAAATTTTTACCAAAATTAGACAATTTTTCAACAAATTCTCAAAAATCCCCAGCTGTGCAATCTTTTAAAGTTTTGATGGCATTTAAAAGTAGATAAAAATTCGATTAAAACTACATCAAAACTTTGAAAATCGGTAGAAAATTGTCGTAAATACAGCATTAGAAAAATTTCAATTTTGACAAAAAAAATTGCAATATCTGCGCCAAAATTTTTGCAAAAAACTCAACTTTGCAAACCTCTAACTTAGCCAATTTTTGGCCAATTTCAAAATGTCATGTCTTTTTTTGCTGCTCTGAATGTGAGTTATAAATTGGCATTCAAATCTAAAAAACTAATTTCGACCCGATTTTTGAAAAAAAATTACAGTGTATACACTGTAAAAATTTTCAAAAATCGAGTCGAAATTTTTTGTTTTTTAATACCATTATTTTGATAGCATTTTAAAATATGTAAAAATGCAATAAGAAAGAGATAAAAAATTTTGAAATCGGTTGAAAATTGACTTAAATACAGACTAGGGAAAATCGAAATTTTTACCAAAATTAGACAATTTTTCAACAAATTCTCAAAAATCCCCAGCAGTGCAATCTTTTAAAGTTTTGATAGCATTTAAAAGTAGATAAAAATTCGATTAAAACTACATCAAAACTTTGAAAATCGGTAGAAAATTGTCGTAAATACAGCATAAGGAAAATTTCAATTTTGACAAAAATATTGCAATATCTGTGCCAAAATTTTTCCAAAAAACTCAACTTTGCAAACCTCTAACTTAGCCAATTTGTGGCCAATTTCAAAATGTCATGTCTTTTTTTGCTGCTCTGAATGTGAGTTATAAATTGGCATTCAAATCTAAAAAACTAATTTCGACCCGATTTTTGAAAAAAATTACAGTGTATACACTGTAAAAATTTTCAAAAATCGAGTCGAAATTTTTTGTTTTTTAATACCATTATTTTGATAGCATTTTAAAATATGTAAAAATGCAATAAGAAAGAGATAAAAAATTTTGAAATCGGTTGAAAATTGACTTAAATACAGACTAGGGAAAATCGAAATTTTTACCAAAATTAGACAATTTTTCAATAAATTCTCAAAAATCCACAGCTGTGCAATCTTTTAAAGTTTTGATGGCATTTAAAAGTAGATATAAATTCGATTAAAACTACATCAAAACTTTGAAAATCGGTAGAAAATTGTCGTAAATACAGCATAAGGAAAATTTCAATTTTGACAATAAAAATTGCAATATCTGTGCCAAAAAACTCAACTTTGCAAACCTGTAACTTAGCCAATTTTTGGCCAATTTCAAAATGTCATGTCTTTTTTTTCTGCTCTGAATGTGAGTTATAATTTGGCATTCAAATCTGAAAAACTAATTGTAAAAATTTTCAAAAATCGAGTCGAAATTTTTTGTTTTTTAATACCATTATTTTGATAGCATTTTAAAATATGTAAAAATGCAATAAGAAAGAGATAAAAAATTTTGAAATCGGTTGAAAATTGACTTAAATACAGACTAGGGAAAATCGAAATTTTTACCAAAATTAGACAATTTTTCAATAAATTCTCAAAAATCCACAGCTGTGCAATCTTTTAAAGTTTTGATGGCATTTAAAAGTAGATATAAATTCGATTAAAACTACATCAAAACTTTGAAAATCGGTAGAAAATTGTCGTAAAAACAGCATTAGGAAAATTTCAATTTTGAGAAAAAAATTGCAATATCTGTGCCAAAATTTTTGCAAAAAACTCAACTTTGCAAACCTGTAACTTAGCCAATTTTTGGCCAATTTCAAAATGTCATGTCTTTTTTTGCTGCTCTGAATGTGAGTTATAAATTGGCATTCAAATCTAAAAAACTAATTTCGAAACGATTTTTGAAAAAAATTACAGTGTATATATACACTGTAAAAATTTTCAAAAATCGAGTCGAAATTTTTTGTTTTTTAATACCATTATTTTGATAGCATTTTAAAATATGTAAAAATGCAATAAGAAAGAGATAAAAAATTTTGAAATCGGTTGAAAATTGACTCAAATACAGACTAGGGAAAATTGAAATTTTTACGAAAATTAGACAATTTTTCAACAAATTCTCAAAAATCCCCAGCTGTGCAATCTTTTAAAGTTTTTATGGCGTTTAAAAGTAGATCAAAATTCGATTAAAACTACATCAAAACTTTGAAAATCGGTAGAAAATTGTCGTAAAAACAGCATTAGGAAAATTTCAATTTTGAGAAAAAAATTGCAATATCTGTGCCAAAATTTTTGCAAAAAACTCAACTTTGCAAACCTGTAACTTAGCCAATTTTTGGCCAATTTCAAAATGTTATGTCTTTTTTTGCTGCTCTGAATGTGAGTTATAAATTGGCATTCAAATCTAAAAAACTAATTTCGACCCGATTTTTGAAAAAAATTACAGTGTATACACTGTAAAAATTTTCAAAAATCGAGTCGAAATTTTTTGTTTTTTAATACCATTATTTTGATAGCATTTTAAAATATGTAAAAATGCAATAAGAAAGAGATAAACAATTTTGAAATCGGTTGAAAATTGACTCAAATACAGACTAGGGAAAATTGAAATTTTTACCAAAATTAGACAATTTTTCAACAAATTCTCAAAAATCCCCAGCTGTGCAATCTTTTAAAGTTTTGATGGCATTTTAAAGTAGATCAAAATTCGATTAAAACTACATCAAAACTTTGAAAATCGGTAGAAAATTGTCGTAAAAACAGCATTAGGAAAATTTCAATTTTGAGAAAAAAATTGCAATATCTGTGCCAAAATTTTTGCAAAAAACTCAACTTTGCAAACCTCTAACTTAGCCAATTTTTGGCCAATTTCAAAATGTCATGTCTTTTTTTGCTGCTCTGAATGTGAGTTATAAATTGGCATTCAAATCTAAAAAACTAATTTCGACCCGATTTGTGCAAAAAATTACAGTGTATAAAATTTTCTGTAAAAATTTTCAAAAATCGAGTCGAAATTTTTTGTTTTTTAATACCATTATTTTGATAGCATTTTAAAATATGTAAAAATGCAATAAGAAAGAGA
Organism: Drosophila sucinea; assembly: GCA_018150745.1. Lineage (NCBI taxonomy): Eukaryota > Metazoa > Arthropoda > Insecta > Diptera > Drosophilidae > Drosophila > Drosophila sucinea. The sequence goes on along the minus strand of JAECWP010000153.1, from coordinate 42,562 downwards.
TAAAAAATTTTGAAATCGGTTGATAATTGACTTAAATACAGACTAGGGAAAATCGAAATTTTTACCAAAATTAGACAATTTTTCAACAAATTCTCAAAAATCCATAGCTGTGCAATCTTTTGAAGTTTTGATGGCATTTAAAAGTAGATAAAAATTCGATTAAAACTACATAAAAACTTTGAAAATCGGTAGAAAATTGTCGTAAATACAGCATTAGGAAAATTTCAATTTTGACAAAAAAAATTGCAATATCTGTGCCAAAATTATTGCAAAAAACTCAACTTTGCAAACCTCTAACTTAGCCAATTTTTGGCCAATTTCAAAATGTCATGTCTTTTTTTGCTGCTCTGAATGTGAGTTATAAATTGGCATTCAAATCTGAAAAACTAATTTCGAAACGATTTTTGAAAAAAATTACAGTGTATATATACACTGTAAAAATTTTCAAAAATCGAGTCGAAATTTTTTGTTTATACACTGTAAAAATTTTCAAAAATCGAGTCGAAATTTTTTGTTTTTTAATACCATTATTTTGATAGCATTTTAAAATATCTAAAAATGCAATAAGAAAGAGATAAAAAATTTTGAAATCGGTTGAAAATTGACTCAAATACAGACTAGGGAAAATTGAAATTTTTACGAAAATTAGACAATTTTTCAACAAATTCTCAAAAATCCCCAGCTGTGCAATCTTCAACTTTGCAAACCTGTAACTTAGCCAATTTTTGGCCAATTTCAAAATGTCATGTCTTTTTTTGCTGCTCTGAATGTGAGTTATAAATTGGCATTCAAATCTAAAAAACTAATTTCGACCCGATTTTTGAAAAAAATTACAGTGTATACACTGTAAAAATTTTCAAAAATCGAGTCGAAATTTTTTGTTTTTTAATACCATTATTTTGATAGCATTTTAAAATATGTAAAAATGCAATAAGAAAGAGATAAACAATTTTGAAATCGGTTGAAAATTGACTCAAATACAGACTAGGGAAAATTGAAATTTTTACCAAAATTAGACAATTTTTCAACAAATTCTCAAAAATCCATAGCTGTGCAATCTTTTGAAGTTTTGATGGCATTTAAAAGTAGATAAAAATTCGATTAAAACTACATAAAAACTTTGAAAATCGGTAGAAAATTGTCGTAAATACAGCATTAGGAAAATTTCAATTTTGAGAAAAAAATTGCAATATCTGTGCCAAAATTTTTGCAAAAAACTCAACTTTGCAAACCTCTAACTTAGCCAATTTTTGGCCAATTTCAAAATGTCATGTCTTTTTTTGCTGCTCTGAATGTGAGTTATAAATTGGCATTCAAATCTGAAAAACTAATTTCGAAACGATTTTTGAAAAAAATTACAGTGTATATATACACTGTAAAAATTTTCAAAAATCGAGTCGAAATTTTTTGTTTTTTAATACCATTATTTTGATAGCATTTTAAAATATGTAAAAATGCAATAAGAAAGAGATAAAAAATTTTGAAATCGGTTGAAAATTGACTTAAATACAGACTAGGGAAAATCGAAATTTTTACCAAAATTAGACAATTTTTCAACAAAATCTCAAAAATCCATAGCTGTGCAATCTTTTAAAGTTTTGATGGCATTTAAAAGTAGATCAAAATTCGATTAAAACTACATAAAAACTTTGAAAATCGGTAGAAAATTGTCGTAAATACAGCATAAGGAAAATTTCAATTTTGACAAAATATCTGTGCCAAAATTTTTGCAAAAAACTGAACTTTGCAAACCTCTAACTTAGCCAATTTTTGGCCAATTTCAAAATGTCATGTCTTTTTTTGCTGCTCTGAATGTGAGTTATAAATTGGCATTCAAATCTGAAAAACTAATTTCGACCCGATTTTTGAAAAAAATTACAGTGTATACACTGTAAAAATTTTCAAAAATCGAGTCGAAATTTTTTTTTTATACACTGTAAAAATTTTCAAAAATCGAGTCGAAATTTTTTGTTTTTTAATACCATTATTTTGATAGCATTTTAAAATATGTAAAAATGCAATAAGAAAGAGATAAAAAATTTTGAAATCGGTTGAAAATTGACTTAAATACAGACTAGGGAAAATCGAAATTTTTACCAAAATTAGACAATTTTTCAACAAAATCTCAAAATCCATAGCTGTGCAATCTTTTGAAGTTTTGATGGCATTTAAAAGTAGATAAAAATTCGATTAAAACTACATCAAAACTTTGAAAATCGGTAGAAAATTGTCGTAAATACAGCATAAGGAAAATTTCAATTTTGACAAAATATCTGTGCCAAAATTTTTGCAAAAAACTCAACTTTGCAAACCTGTAACTTAGCCAATTTTTGGCCAATTTCAAAATGTCATGTCTTTTTTTGCTGCTCTGAATGTGAGTTATAAATTGGCATTCAAATCTGGAAAACTAATTTCGACCCGATTTTTGAAAAAAATTACAGTGTATACACTGTAAAAATTTTCAAAAATCGAGTCGAAATTTTTTGTTTTTTAATACCATTATTTTGATAGCATTTAAAAATATGTAAAAATGCAATAAGAAAGAGATAAAAAATTTTGAAATCGGTTGAAAATTGACTTAAATACAGACTAGGGAAAATCGAAATTTTTACCAAAATTAGACAATTTTTCAACAAATTCTCAAAAATCCATAGCTGTGCAATCTTTTGAAGTTTTGATGGCATTTAAAAGTAGATCAAAATTCGATTAAAACTACATCAAAACTTTGAAAATCGGTAGAAAATTGTCGTAAATACAGCATTTGGAAAATTTCAATTTTGACAAAAAAATTGCAATATCTGTGCCAAAATTTTTGCAAAAAACTCAACTTTGCAAACCTCTAACTTAGCCAATTTTTGGCCAATTTCAAAATGTCATGTCTTTTTTTGCTGCTCTGAATGTGAGTTATAAATTGGCATTCAAATCTGAAAAACTAATTTCGACCCGATTTTTGAAAAAAATTACAGTGTATATGTAGGTTTAGCCACTATATTTGTGGTACCTAGTTTTATTATTATATTATTATTATTATATTATTATTATTTTAGAGTTAATTGAATATTTAGACAAGTAAGTAATTTAAGAAATCGTGGTCGTCTTTTTCGTCTTTTCGTCTTTTTGTTCCGCACGTCGAACTTAACGTCTTTTGCTCTCGGTGTGAACTTCTAATCTCCACGTCTCGATCTCAACTTCCCTCGTCGTCTCAATTCGCTCCTCGTTTCGTCTTAATTCGCCACTCTCGCCTTGCTCGTCATGGCTGGTTGAACAACGATGCCAGACCCAATCCCACAACTCGGCCATCCTAATATGCATTTGCCTCAAATGCATCTTGATCGTCTATTTCAGGTGCAATCCATGGCTTCATATAATCAGCACAGGTAGAAGTACGCCCTGGACCGTCGTTGAACAATGCATCTTTGACTACGTCGTATGTGTCTCTAGGCTTTACCTTAGTTATTCGGTAAGGACCCAAATATTTCGGCTTGAGTTTTAGTCCTCCTCCAAGATGCGTGCGTTTAATTGCCACCAGATCACCGACTTTGTATATTGATGAGTCTGCGACGCAAATTGTATGTTCTTTTGTTTTCTTCTTGCATGCGAAGGATCTGTTGTTTCGCCTGCTTCCGTAAGTCATCTCGGTCGTCTTTGAAAGTCTGGATCATCTCATCTTGTATCATCTGTTTCAGCTGCAGGTCGTCTTTTGTGTGCATCTTTATTCCAACTAATAACTCGAATGGAGTCGCGTGTGTGCTTCTGTTGTACGTTGAGTTAATGATTTGCTGTACTTTGTCAACAAACTTATACCATTTGCTGGGGTCTTCTATGGACATCTTAGATATGACGGATACTATGACAGCGTTAAGTCGTTCGACTTGCCCGTTTGCTTGTGGGAGTCCAGTCGTAACTGCGTGAAGCTCGATATTTTCACTCTTACAATACTGCATGAATTCGTCTGACGTAAACGCTGCGCCTCTGTCGGAAATAATTTGGACTGGATTTCCGAAAATTGAACTTTGTGCCTGTAGTCTTGATATAACTTCTTTCGTAGATGTGGTTTTCGTCGGATACAGCCAGCAGAACTTCGTGAAGCTGTCGATAACTGCTAGAATATGCTTGTACTGCTTGTGGGTTGACTCTAAAGGACCAAGAAAATCGATGTGAAACGTCTGAAGGGGCAGCTCTTCTTTCGGCAGTGGGTGTAGCTCTCCTTCCTTTTTGCCATGCTTTCGATTTAGCGTTAAACATGGTATGCAGCATCTTATTTGGTGTTGGATCTTGTCATCAAGTTTTGGAATATAAAACTCTTTGGCGATTATTTCCTTCGTCTTTTTCACTGAAAAGTGACCTCTTTCGTGAGCCTGCTTAATAATTTCACGTTGTAGAGCTGAGGGAACAACTATTAATTCTTCGTCATTTGGGTTATCGTCTTTTAAAACAATTCGCATTTCAACATTTGTCGTCTTAAGCTTTTCCGGTTTATAGTTCTTAATAAGTTCGGACACTTCTTTTTTTGCACTTTTTGATGCACTCGGGTTAATGTCGATTTCTATGTTTTCCACGTCTATTTTCAATATCGAACTTATTACCGTTTCGTTTGTACCACCTTCGTATTCTTTGATTTGTACACCGTCGCGATTGATTATTATTTCAGCTTGTTTGCAAAAATCTTCTCCTAAAATCACATCATCATCTAGGAATTCCGTCGCTACTACTAGAAAGTTTACTTCAAAGTTCAGATGATTCACATTAACCGTTCCTGTGAATGCGCCACTGGGTTTCACTCTTTTATTCTTGTCGCCAAAACCGAACAGAAGAACATTGGCTTTGGTTAACTTTGGTTTTTTCAAATGCAAATAAGTCGTTTGGGAAACAATACTATGTTTACTACCCGAATCAATGAAAGCTATACACTTTTGATTGTTAATCTTTATTTCTTTGCACATAAACTTTTGCTCGGACGATATTGTACTCATGTTACGTAAATTCGAGTTTTCTTCAGGTTTCTTTATTGAACAATCTTTTGCTATGTGGCCAAAATTATTGCAATTGAAGCACTTTCTTCCTTTACTTTTGTTTTCACATTTTTCAGAAACATGTCCTTTTTGTCCACAATTATAGCATTTCACGTTATTACTGCCTTTGCTTTCTGCTTTCATTTCATTTTCTCTTTTATTTTGCACATATTTATACTCATAATCTTTCGACTTTTCACGCATTTTTCATAGCACTTGATTTTTTCTTTAAATTCTTTTTAAATTATTAGCGTTGTATAAAATTGATTTATTTATACTAAGGTCATTAATTCCGTCTATTACATACTGCATTAAGGCACTGTTTTCTATTTTTCCACGTGATGCCACTTCTTTCATTTTTAGCAAATATTCTTGAACACTTTCACCTTTTTTAATTTTTCTTTCAGATAATTGTTTGTGTAAATCAGCACTGTTAATTTCCGTTTTAAATTCATTAATTAGAGATTCTTTTAAGGTTGTCCAATTCTTTATTCCCCGTTCACTCATAACAAACATTTTTGCTAGTCCTTTAATCGCTCTTTTTAGCAAAAATAAATTTTTGCAAATTGTCCCATTGCATCATGACAGCCATATCTTCAAAGTCCTCAATCCATACTTCCACTGACAATTTGTCATCACCATGGAACGATCTTAATGAGTCTTCAACATCTCGAAAATTCAAGGCGAATCTCGGTTGCACCATGCTTACATTTTGGGAACTTTCGGTATCAACATTGTTGACCGCGACTGTAGAGTTTGCGTGATTCGTTTTGTTGCTTCTGTTCTCGTTTGTTGCAGCTGTCCTAAAATTGGTTTCGTCACTTAGTATTGACAACATTTCGTCTTCGTCTTGATTATTCGTGTTCCTATTGGCATCCCTTTCGTGTTCATCATCTTCGTCATCGTCATCTTCGTTTTGCTCATGTTCCATGTTAACGTCGACCATCAAATTTACCGTTTGCAGATTGCGAAAAAGATGTGAAGTCAAATCCGTTTTATCATGCGTCAGACCCAAAATATTGCAGATTATTACAAGATCGTTATTTGATAAACTTTGCTCCACATAGGAGACTTTGCTTTTATATAAATCACTGTTAGGGCCAAAATCGAAACCCTCGAACTTTCTTAATCGTTGGCGATTGGCACGATCGCCTTCATCTTCAAAGACAAACTTGTGAAGCAGCACAATATTTGACTTTTTCTCTTTTCCGAGTGCTTCTCGCACATTCTGAAAATCTTCGAGTTTTTTCATGTTCTTTCTTTGTCTTTACACACTCACACACACAGACACAGATGAGTATGCACGTCGTATTGCGTCGTTAAAATTTAAAAATTTTCGGCGTCGTCTGGGTTTTTGGCGTCGTCTGGTTTTTTGGCGTCGCGTCGTTTTTTTCTTTTCGTCGTTTGCCTCGTTGTCGCCACCTTTCGTCGTTGATATTTTTCTTACCGTATGTTTGTCTCTTTTTCACTCACTGTTTTAACTCTATACGTTTACTCTGCACGTCTTGTTTAAGGTTTTTTTTTTTTTTTTTTTTAAGGTTGCGCCTCTTTACTCCGTACGTCTTGTTTAAGGTTTTTTTAAGGTTGAGCCCCCATGTTTGTAGGTTTAGCCACTATATTTGTGGTACCTAGTTTTATTATTATATTATTATTATTATATTATTATTATTTTAGAGTTAATTGAATATTTAGACAAGTAAGTAATTTAAGAAATCGTGGTCGTTTTTTTCGTCTTTTCGTCTTTTTGTTCCGCACGTCGAACTTAACGTCTTTTGCTCTCGGTGTGAACTTCTAATCTCCACGTCTCGATCTCAACTTCCCTCGTCGTCTCAATTCGCTCCTCGTTTCGTCTTAATTCGCCACTCTCGCCTTGCTCGTCAGGGCTGGTTGAACAACGATGCCAGACCCAATCCCACATATACACTGTAAAAATTTTCAAAAATCGAGTCGAAATTTTTTGTTTTTTAATACCATTATTTTGATAGCATTTTAAAATATGTAAAAATGCAATAAGAAAGAGATAAAAAATTTTGAAATCGGTTGAAAATTGACTTAAATACAGACTAGGAAAATCGAAATTTTTACCAAAATTAGACAATTTTTCAACAAATTCTCAAAAATCCATAGCTGTGCAATCTTTTGAAGTTTTGATGGCATTTAAAAGTAGATAAAAATTCGATTAAAACTACATCAAAACTTTGAAAATCGGTAGAAAATTGTCGTAAAAACAGCATTAGGAAAATTTCAATTTTGAGAAAAAAATTGCAATATCTGTGCCAAAATTTTTGCAAAAAACTGAACTTTGCAAACCTCTAACTTAGCCAATTTTTGGCCAATTTCAAAATGTCATGTCTTTTTTTGCTGCTCTGAATGTGAGTTATAAATTGGCATTCAAATCTGAAAAACTAATTTCGACCCGATTTTTGAAAAAAATTACAGTGTATACACTGTAAAAATTTTCAAAAATCGAGTCGAAATTTTTTGTTTTTTAATACCATTATTTTGATAGCATTTAAAAATATGTAAAAATGCAATAAGAAAGAGATAAAAAATTTTGAAATCGGTTGAAAATTGACTTAAATACAGACTAGGGAAAATCGAAATTTTTACCAAAATTAGACAATTTTTCAACAAATTCTCAAAAATCCATAGCTGTGCAATCTTTTGAAGTTTTGATGGCATTTAAAAGTAGATAAAAATTCGATTAAAACTACATCAAAACTTTGAAAATCGGTAGAAAATTGTCGTAAATACAGCATTTGGAAAATTTCAATTTTGACAAAAAAATTGCAATATCTGTGCCAAAATTTTTGCAAAAAACTCAACTTTGCAAACCTCTAACTTAGCCAATTTTTGGCCAATTTCAAAATGTCATGTCTTTTTTTTGCTGCTCTGAATGTGAGTTATAAATTGGCATTCAAATCTGAAAAACTAATTTCGACCCGATTTTTGAAAAAATTACAGTGTATATATACACTGTAAAAATTTTCAAAAATCGAGTCGAAATTTTTTGTTTTTTAATACCATTATTTTGATAGCATTTTAAAATATGTAAAAATGCAATAAGAAAGAGATAAACAATTTTGAAATCGGTTGAAAATTGACTCAAATACAGACTAGGGAAAATCGAAATTTTTACCAAAATTAGACAATTTTTCAACAAATTCTCAAAAATCCATAGCTGTGCAATCTTTTGAAGTTTTGATGGCATTTAAAAGTAGATAAAAATTCGATTAAAACTACATCAAAACTTTGAAAATCGGTAGAAAATTGTCGTAAATACAGCATTTGGAAAATTTCAATTTTGACAAAAAAAATTGCAATATCTGTGCCAAAATTTTTGCAAAAAACTCAACTTTGCAAACCTCTAACTTAGCCAATTTTTGGCCAATTTCAAAATGTCATGTCTTTTTTTGCTGCTCTGAATGTGAGTTATAAATTGGCATTCAAATCTGAAAAACTAATTTCGACCCGATTTTTGAAAAAAATTACAGTGTATAACTGTAAAAATTTTCAAAAATCGAGTCGAAATTTTTTGTTTTTTAATACCATTATTTTGATAGCATTTTAAAATATGTAAAAATGCAATAAGAAAGAGATAAACAATTTTGAAATCGGTTGAAAATTGACTCAAATACAGACTAGGGAAAATTGAAATTTTTACCAAAATTAGACAATTTTTCAACAAATTCTCAAAAATCCCCAGCTGTGCAATCTTTTAAAGTTTTGATGGCATTTAAAAGTAGATCAAAATTCGATTAAAACTACATCAAAACTTTGAAAATCGGTAGAAAATTGTCGTAAAAACAGCATTAGGAAAATTTCAATTTTGAGAAAAAAATTGCAATATCTGTGCCAAAATTTTTGCAAAAAACTGAACTTTGCAAACCTCTAACTTAGCCAATTTTTGGCCAATTTCAAAATGTCATGTCTTTTTTTGCTGCTCTGAATGTGAGTTATAAATTGGCATTCAAATCTGAAAAACTAATTTCGACCCGATTTTTGAAAAAAATTACAGTGTATACACTGTAAAAATTTTCAAAAATCGAGTCGAAATTTTTGTTTTTTAATACCATTATTTTGATAGCATTTAAAAATATGTAAAAATGCAATAAGAAAGAGATAAAAAATTTTGAAATCGGTTGAAAATTGACTTAAATACAGACTAGGGAAAATCGAAATTTTTACCAAAATTAGACAATTTTTCAACAAATTCTCAAAAATCCATAGCTGTGCAATCTTTTGAAGTTTTGATGGCATTTAAAAGTAGATAAAAATTCGATTAAAACTACATCAAAACTTTGAAAATCGGTAGAAAATTGTCGTAAATACAGCATTTGGAAAATTTCAATTTTGACAAAAAAAATTGCAATATCTGTGCCAAAATTTTTGCAAAAAACTCAACTTTGCAAACCTCTAACTTAGCCAATTTTTGGCCAATTTCAAAATGTCATGTCTTTTTTTGCTGCTCTGAATGTGAGTTATAAATTGGCATTCAAATCTGAAAAACTAATTTCGACCCGATTTTTGAAAAAAATTACAGTGTATATATACACTGTAAAAATTTTCAAAAATCGAGTCGAAATTTTTTGTTTTTTAATACCATTATTTTTAAAATATGTAAAAATGCAATAAGAAAGAGATAAACAATTTTGAAATCGGTTGAAAATTGACTCAAATACAGACTAGGGAAAATTGAAATTTTTACCAAAATTAGACAATTTTTCAACAAATTCTCAAAAATCCCCAGCTGTGCAATCTTTTAAAGTTTTGATGGCATTTAAAAGTAGATCAAAATTCGATTAAAACTACATCAAAACTTCGTAAATCGGTAGAAAATTGTCGTAAATACAGCATAAGGAAAATTTCAATTTTTACAAAATATCTGTGCCAAAATTTTTGCAAAAAACTCAACTTTGCAAACCTCTAACTTAGCCAATTTTTGGCCAATTTCAAAATGTCATGTCTTTTTTTGCTGCTCTGAATGTGAGTTATAAATTGGCATTCAAATCTAAAAAACTAATTTCGAAACGATTTTTGAAAAAAATTACAGTGTATACACTGTAAAAATTTTCAAAAATCGAGTCGAAATTTTTTGTTTTTTAATACCATTATTTTGATAGCATTTTAAAATATGTAAAAATGCAATAAGAAAGAGATAAACAATTTTGAAATCGGTTGAAAATTGACTCAAATACAGACTAGGGAAAATTGAAATTTTTACCAAAATTAGACAATTTTTCAACAAATTCTCAAAAATCCCCAGCTGTGCAATCTTTTAAAGTTTTGATGGCATTTAAAAGTAGATCAAAATTCGATTAAAACTACATCAAAACTTTGAAAATCGGTAGAAAATTGTCGTAAATACAGCATAAGGAAAATTTCATTTTTTACAAAATATCTGTGCCAACATTTTTGCAAAAAACTCAACTTTGCAAACCTCTAACTTAGCCAATTTTTGGCCAATTTCAAAATGTCATGTCTTTTTTTGCTGCTCTGAATGTGAGTTATAAATTGGCATTCAAATCTAAAAAACTAATTTCGAAACGATTTTTGAAAAAAATTACAGTGTATACACTGTAAAAATTTTCAAAAATCGAGTCGAAATTTTTTGTTTTTTAATACCATTATTTTGATAGCATTTTAAAATATGTAAAAATGCAATAAGAAAGAGAAAAAAAAACATTTTGAAATCGGTTGAAAATTGACTTAAATACAGACTAGGGAAAATCGAAATTTTTACCAAAATTAGACAATTTTTCAACAAAATCTCAAAAATCCATAGCTGTGCAATCTTTTGAAGTTTTGATGGCATTTAAAAGTAGATAAAAATTCGATTAAAACTACATCAAAACTTTGAAAATCGGTAGAAAATTGTCGTAAATACAGCATAAGGAAAATTTCAATTTTGACAAAATATCTGTGCCAAAATTTTTGCAAAAAACTCAACTTTGCAAACCTGTAACTTAGCCAATTTTTGGCCAATTTCAAAATGTGATGTCTTTTTTTGCTGCTCTGAATGTGAGTTATAAATTGGCATTCAAATCTGAAAAACTAATTTCGACCCGATTTTTGAAAAAATTACAGTGTATACACTGTAAAAATTTTCAAAAATCGAGTCGAAATTTTTTGTTTTTTAATACCATTATTTTGATAGCATTTTAAAATATGTAAAAATGCAATAAGAAAGAGATAAAAAATTTTGAAATCGGTTGAAAATTGACTCAAATACAGACTAGGGAAAATCGAAATTTTTACCAAAATTAGACAATTTTTCAAGCAATTCTCAAAAATCCCCAGCAGTGCAATCTTTTAAAGTTTTGATGGCATTTAAAAGTAGATCAAAATTCGATTAAAACTACATCAAAACTTTGAAAATCGGTAGAAAATTGTCGTAAATACAGCATTAGAAAAATCTCAACTTTGACAAAAAAAATTGCAATATCTGTGCCAAAATTTTTGCAAAAAACTCAACTTTGCAAACCTCTAACTAAGCAAAATTTTTGGCCAATTTCAAAATGTCATGTCATGTCTCATGACCAAAAAAGTTTAAAATTGAATGTTTTGAAGGTGTTTGAAGAAAATTTTATGTTTTCATACTATTTTTTTTCATCTTTCTTACATATAAAATGTAATATGTTAATGTTGTTATTTAAAAGCCTAAAGGATTGGTCATTTATTCTGAGATTTAACTTTTTATTGCTAAAACACTTTTATCTTCCATCTGGTCTTATTCTAAGTGTGCCCATATCTCGATAACACGATCATACCAGGGTTGTGTGCCCATGTATCACCAAGTCTAGAGGTGCCATATAAGGGTGTTGAGCGGGTACATTTAGGAATAGAGGGAAGTTCACATTGCACATAGAGTGAACATTTCAAAAAATATATTTTACTTAATATCATTCCTGAGGTTGGTTCATTTTTCGTACTTGCAAGAAGAATATTCACACATATTTTCAGATCGTTTCGTTTTCTAAACTGGTTTCCCTCTTTCATGAAAATAAATAATCTTTAATCGAGAACATTTAAATGCAATATTTTCCAAATTTATTCTGATGCAATTTGGCTTAATTTCTAATTCTTGAATTAAGCAAGTCATATAGAATAATAATTTAAAAATAACTGATTTAATTTCATACATTATTTCATTCGCAATTACAACCAAAAAGTTGTTGGATTATTTGAAGTAATATTTTATTGAATTGAGGTAAATTCAATTTCATTCTTCTTGTTAAATGCGCAAAGAAGAGAAAAAAAACAAAACCATTTAATTTGCTTTTTAAAAACAAATTTTCTCGAATTTAATCCTCATCAAAGAGGACACAAACATACATATTTATATATATTGTTACATATCTCTCTTCATAACAATTTTATCTAACAATAATTGTTATTTTCCCTATTCTGACATCTTTTGTTCTCCATTTCCCAGCTTGTTATTTTCCCTTAGTCCCTCATCATCATCGTTTGTCTCTGCTCCTTCATCCTCTTCTCATTCTCATACCCATTCTCGTTCTCCAACTTCATTTCGGTTTCTGTTTCAATTCACTTTTTGTTTCTATTAATGACACACATACACACTGAACCAGAAACAGCGGTGGAGCGGATGGTGGAGGGGGGTCAGGGGGACAGGGAGACGGAGTGATGGGCACGAAGGACTTGCCTTCTGTGTAGACGGGATACATTTGGTTGAAGGTCATTTGCCAGACTTCTCATCTCATTTTCAGTTCTTTCCTATTTGGATTTATTTCACGGCACATTTAATTCGAACACGCGCAACAAAAATAACAACCAGCCTGACAACAACCAACGAACAAACAATTTTCTTACCCCGAGTCTTTAGTAATTTGTTTAATTTTAAGTAGCCGTTAGAAACAGCAAAAATAGAAAAACGAAAACGCAAGTGAAAATGGAAATGGAAATGTGAAACGAAAACGAGGCAGCAAAAACTATTCCCCACAGTCTGAGGTTGAAAACGGCCTACAACATAATCGCCATGGGGAAAGACAGCAATCCCCCAATTCCTCTCACTTATCAAGTGTCCTGTGAGTCATAAAAATCAAAAGAGCATAAAAATACATTTGATAACATGGACCCAGTTCGCTCTTAGTGTTCGTATTGGTGTTTGGTCCGCCCAGTGGGCCCTCTCCTTGGCGTATTTGCCTAAAGTGCTCATTTCAATGTCGCCAAGTGTCAGGCCAAAAGATGTGGATGAACGTGGGCAGCACTAGCAGCAGCAGGAGCAGCATCAGCAGGACAGGAAATTGGCAATGCTAAAACCAAAAAAAAATATATACACAAAAAACGGAAAACAGGAAAACGCAACAAAAAATATCAAAGAAGCTAACTTCGGCTATGCCAAAGTTTGTATACCCTTGCATTTTATTTTCTAAAAATTTTTTGTTTCTTAATCCAATTAAGAAATATTTTAAATACATTGGCCGGGGGCAGCCAATCGCCAAATAGTAGACAATGTAGCGATTGATATTCATATTCACACACACACAATCGCAATTTTGACACATATATGTGCTTCACTGCTTATGCGTGCACTGCTTATGGCAGCAGCAGTATGCAGCAGTACTGCTGCCATAAGCAGTGCACGCTATATAGGCAAATTTTATATCGTCGAAATCAGGCGTTATGTTTATCCGATTGTTTTGAAATTCACGCATATGACGTAATCCCTTTTTATTTATGTACATAATCAGTTTGGATAAGATTGTTCAAAAAATAGAGAAGTTATTCGCATTTAACGATTGTATTTGTATGGCAGCTATATGATATAGTTGTCCGATCTTATTCAAAATCGCAGATGTGTATGTGGCTGTATAGAAAAGCTTATATACGAACTTTGAATGCGATAGCTCTAAAACTGTGGGACTAGATCGCGCAGCACCAGACAGACAGACGGACAGACGGACATGGCTATATCAACTCGTCTTCTCTTGCTGATCAAGAATATATATACTTTATGGGGTCGGAAACGATCCCTTCTCTGCGTTACAAACATCTGACCAATTTAATAATACCCTCTGCAAGGGTATAAAAATGAACGAGAAGCGAACATCAGGCCATGTCCAAAAGTGAATTAAAATAAATTTGCTAGCGGGGATTTGGGGATTTGTTGCGCTGCGCATTTTTAGCAGGCGGGACCCATAAGGCTATCGTTCGTCCTCCAACACAGTTGACTTTCTGCCAGGGCTGGCCAAGCAAAGTATTTCCAAAGCAAAGGAATCCTTTGTAACAATTTTCCTGGAACCGATTCCTAACCTCATTCTATTCTTCATATAAGAAGGTGATAAAACATTAAGAGAAGACTCAATTAATGTACCATTTTACGAAGAGAAAAGCCTTTACTCTGAGTTGTCAGAATGAACACTTAAAGTCTAGTTCTTTGTACCTGTTTGAGTTTCCAATTTCAGTTAATTGATTAATCATTAATTTTATAAGCAATTATTTAGTTTAAGCAATAATTAAACAGAAAATTCTTAAAGTAATTTGCTGCCCTGAACTTACCTAAACTAAATCATAATCGATAATGAAACTGGTGTAGAATATATAATTAAATTATAAACTAAAATTGATTAAAAATCTAAACAACAAGTAGCCAAATTCCACATTCGAAATATAGGAAGAAAACATTTCTGACCACTAAAATATTCTTCTCATGATGACAACTTCAAATGCATATCATTTGTTGATTCTAATAAACATTCCCCGTTTTATAGGTTCACTTTCTTTTATTATTCTAAAAATGGTATTTAATGACAAAAATGTGTATTTGCCATCCCTTGTTTTGCGTTCTCTTGGCTGTTTTGCTTATAAAAAATTTTTCTGTATTTATTTGAGTTGTTGTTGTTGTTGCTGTTGTTATTTGGGCAATGTTTTTGCGCCCGCAGCTATTATTTCTTCTTGAGACTAAGTTGGCCTGGTCCGACCTTGTTATCGGCTCGAGTTTGGCTTTTGGCCTATTGACATAAGCATACGGCATTTATATATAATTGTTATATCAAATATCCCAGAAACACACTTTAAACGCTCTCTCAGAAAACCATCGAAATTGATGGCTTTAAAATTAGCAAAGTTCAAAAAACCAGAAAGGCGGTGCCCCACGCCCCTAAAAAAAAGTACAAAAAACAAACAGGACAACCCACAGCGAAAAGTGAAAAGTGACAGACGGAATGGCGAAGAATTGTGGACCTTGAATTGGTTGGATGGTTGGTTGGTTTGGTCATGTGGTTTGACTTGGGCGGCAATTTCAAAAAACTTTACAATTAGATTTTTACACACTCCCCTAGCTCCCTCCCTCCTGAACCCTGCCCTCCTGTGACCTCGGCCACTTGGGGTGTGATTTATTGACAGGTCCAACACATAAATCAACACAACAGAAATATGTTGGAGAAATCTTCTAAAAGAAATAAACACAGCAAGGAAGAAAAAATTATAATTAAAATAAAGTAATTGGAAAAGGCGTAGTAGCAAAATGGTCAAGAGCTCCCTCTGTCCTAATGATTATGGCATAATCCAATTTTCATTACATTTACATCAATTCAAAATGATAAATGAAATGTTAAAATAATGAGACCATTTTTATTCCTTTGGGTTAACCCTTTTCCCTTTTTTTTTCGTTTTTTTTTTTTTTTTGCTTTTGACATTTAACCATTTGGGATGGGACATGAAGCTATCATGCTTCTCCAGGAGGGGTATATACATTCCAAGAAACAGTTTGCAATGTGAAATTATGTAAAACTAATAAATAAAAACTAAATAATAATTATTGCCTCCTTTTTTCTGCTGCATTTATGATAGAAATTACTTTAAGATAAGGCCAAACACTATTCAAAGGGAGAAATATATAGAAATCGTTTTAACAATTATTTTCAAGATTTATTTATTAAAACTATTTTAGTTTTTAAATCAAAACAGATCGTTAGATCTGGTTTGGAATTGATTTGCGATATAAGGCGTTAGAAATATGTATTCTTTTGTGTCAAATCGACTTCTGAAATATGTTTTAATATTGCCAGTGTAGTAATTAATACAACACATTATTAATTGCAGTGTATTAAGAACTACGTTGTTTTTATATAATATTATTTCATACTCATTTTGTGCATTTCATTTTTTGCCATTTGCATAATTTTCTGCAGATTAAACTACAATTTATCATTTTTTCCTCGACTTTTTTTTGGTTTTGTTTCTGGTTTTTTCGTTTTATTCTTTTTTTTATTTTTTGGTGAATGGTTTTGTTGCGCCTGAATGCTCAAAGTGATTTTTAATAGCAGAATGACATTTTCTCAACTTAAGCTTTACAAAGGGGCGTGGGGGGGCTTGGTGGATTTCTTCTTTGCAAAAGAAAAGCAAATAGTATGCTTTAAGATTTTCTTGCTTATTTTTGCCATCTCAGCGAAAGGAAATATTTATACCGAGTACATCAAAGGCCGAGCAATAAATCTAAAGAAAATGCGAAAATCACTTTTGTAGAGAGCAACTCCTCTCGGCATTATAGTACTATATTAAAACCCGACACGCACGATAACTTGACCAAACACACACATGCAGAGGAAGAAAGGGATAGATAAAGATACCCAAGGACATATAGACAGACAAAGAGAGTGTGAGAGAGAGATAGAGAGAGAGAGAGCGAAAGATATAAATCCAAGTTGGCATCGGGGCGAAACAACTTTTGAGTGAAGTCAACACATTTTCACACACAATAAATTTTTGCCAGCGTTGGCAAGAATCGGAAAACTGCAAAAGACTTGTGGGGTGTGGCCAGTGAGCTCGTTTGCCTATTGATTTTTGTTATTGTTGCCATTTTGATAGACCCAACTTAAAGCACAATTTCAACCTCAACCTCGGCGTAAACTATAGACGAACTTCTATATGTAAGTATAGTAACACAACCTTGAGACGGGAAATTGTAGAAAATTATCTCGGTGTCGAAAAGTTTCCATTGAAAGATTTATGGGCAGAGGAATGCGAAACATATATAGCGGTGTGTGTGTCTGAAGAGCGTTAATCCAAGTCAATTAGTTTCTTTGTTGTTTTCGACAGCATCCAAAAAATTGTTCGCTACTTAACTTTATGGCAAAGTTTGAAAAGTTCGACAACAACGAACCCAGAGGAGCCAAGCAACTTTTTAGGCTTAAAACTAAATTAAAACTGCGGCCTGTCACAAGGTCAAGAGATACTTATGACAGGCGGCAGCAGCTCTGATCATGTTGGCCATGTTGCTTTAATTTATGAGTTTAGGCACTAATTACTTGAGTGGAGAGGATGCTTCTATTAGGTAAGGACAAACGTTTTAGGCTCCTTCTTCATCTCCATCCACCTGTTCTGGAGTGTTATTAGTTTGTGTTTACATTTCAGTGCAGCGAAATTAAAGAAAACACCTGAAAGTTAGGGACAATTTGCATGAATTTAAATATATTGTATGCAAAATGAGAGGTCAGATCGACAGAGAAAACATTAAAATATTTTAGAATGTGGCTACTTGGTTGTATGTGGTTTACCCCCTTGCAAATTGGAGGGTCTAGGTGGAAATCCAGTAGGGCGAGAAGCGAAGTTCAAGGAGTCTGTAGAAAGTGTGAAGTTATGACAGTTGTTAAGTAAATGTAATCGCATTCACCTACATATGTACATCTAAGTCCACAACTATTGAGCTTCAAAAATAATGCAGATTATTAATCCCGAAATAAAAATTGTATTGTGAAAGTGTAACAGGATGTGAATGCGAGGTTTTAGGTTTAGTTTATTTCTAATATTAAATGTTCTAATGTTAAAGAATGATGTACATATGTACATATAAAAGTCTTTGTTCGTTACTCTTTTTGTCACGGCTCTGAAAGAATGGTTCTATAAATATCCTACTATACCATAAATAAATACATATGTATATTAATTTATATATTATTTATCAGATATGCCTCAAAAAAAGAGCTGTGCCTCTTCTGTCTTGCCTAAATACGAAGGAAGTAAGGAAACGTATAACTTTGTAGACAAAAGATGACTCGATAAGCTGATTTCGGATTTAATATCCATATTGCAAAGTACGAATAGTATTTAAAAATAAATGAATTGCTTTTAAAGAACGGTTTAAGGTCGTTACTTTAGGTTACTTTTGAATAAAATTCATATTAAGCTTAAGTTTCATATTTAAGTTTGTTGAATGGTTTTGGTTGAGCAACAGTGACAAAATTTTCAATTCATTTTCTTATTATTATTTTCGTTTTTGTAGGTAGTTGATGAAATGAGTATTTTGTGGTCGAGTTCATTTATTCATTATGTTGCTCGAACTTTTATTTGGCACAGATTTATAGTGTTTCGGAATCTACATTCTTTTCGCAATTGATTCAACTCAAAAGTTAATTGCGTAAGTACCTATTTTATATACATATAAAATTGTGAATAAATATTGTTGTTGAATCGACGATTCAATTTAATTTTCAATTATTGGAGACGATACACATAGTTTGTGGCTAGAATGTTTCAATTATTATTAGTTCACATAAATAGATATGTATATTCACATTTTATCCATTTGAAATAATTCTATAGCCATTTCGCTTGATGATTTTGCATATCTTATTCTGTTAGCACCCCCTGCCCCCCTTTGACACTTATGTCTTATTTGTTAGATCTACCCTGATCACCCCTTCTTACCCGCACCCTCGAAGAATTTCCCCCAAGCTAAACCCTTTTTAGATGACTTTTCGCCTATGCCTGATTTGCTGCCATTGAATTGAATGATTTTGTTTTTCAATTTATTGGGATTTGCCTTCGCCGCTCTCTTGTTTGAGAGAAGAAGGGGGTTTGGCGTTTGGATTCCTTTCCGGTCTGCCATCAAAACATATAAAGCATTTTTATTATAACAAAGTATAGGCTATGGAAAAGGGAGAGCGGGGGAACGACTCTCACACGCACGATATTATCAGAATTGATTTATTTGCCTGCCCGTTTTGCTTTTGCTTTCTTCTGTTTGGGGGGGCTCTGTTGTAATGTTTTACTTAAAGGGTTTAAGCCTTTTGATTTTAGCCCTTCCGGTCGCTCATATTCAATCAATTTGCTGGTCACAACACGTTCCGGGCGTTCGAATTTTTTATTTGCTTCAAAACATCAAATATATTTTATGTAAATAAATTTGCTTAAAAGACGAAATGCAAATTGTTTTCGCACGCATTTATTTAATTAAAATACTTTCGTTTCCTGCTTCTGTTCTGGTCGAGTTGGGTGGCAATAAAAAATAAATCCGAGGTAAATTTAATTTTTTAAACTAAACTACAAAATTGTTGTAGAGCTTTATCAAAATATTCGAGCTCACAAAATGTTCTTGGTTTCGACTCACAAAAAATTGTTTTAATATTTGATACAAATTCATTTCACAAATATTTTCAACTATTTTAGTGTTCATAGCTCAAAAACTATGAATAAATTTATTTGAGAGCAACTGTAAACTAACCCCCAGTCGATTCTTTAATGACTTTTCAGCATTTAATTGGGGGATTAATTAAATTTCTTAATAAATATTTTTTTAACATTCCCCATTTGGTTGCATAGTGTAATAAAGATGCCTTGGCCACACGCATACGTTGAGCTATAGTGTTTCTTATATGTTTTTATAATATTTTTATTATTTAAAAAAAAGAAAATGAAAATGAAACAGAAAAAGGAAACGAGCATTTACCACCAAAGCTGACGACCGCAACTCTCGGTTTTGTTTTTCTGACTGGTTATGAAAAATTAAAAAATAAAAAGAGCATAAAAAACAAGACCCACGAAGAGGCGTGGCAATGGGAGGGTGGTTGGCCACCCGGTCGTACCGCCAAAATGTCTGAAGAGTGCGCAGAGGGGGCGGCGGCATCCATAAATCCCGCTAGCATTTCACATTTCACATGTGTATATGTTTTTTATTACCAAGCATATATCTATGTGTGTGTGTGTGTGTGTGTTTGTATCTGTGCGAGTATGTTTTTTGGTTGTGTGTGTGTGTTTGGTTTGCTCCACTGTCTTTGCTGGTTGCCGCCTGGCAGCGAGCTTTGCGCTTAAGTCTAATGCGAAAAGTTGTGAATAGGCTCAGTAGGAAATCCTATTTTATGGCGCAAAGTTACTGCAGTCATAAAAACATTGGGTTATGCTAGAGAATGGGTAAGAAGGAAATATTCTATATAGAAAGAAAGGCAAACAGTAGCGAACAATTGGACCCATCAACTCGTTTTAGTCCTATGTTTGTGTATGTCTGTGTTTGTGGTTGTTGTTTTCTTATTTTTTCTGTTGTTTAGAAAACCTTTTCCGGAATCCTTTTTTTAGTTTTGTTGATCCAATTCTAGGGTAAATATTTGAAGTACACCATTTGACACATCATCATTATATTTCTATTAATGATTACAATAGGAATATATTTGTATATATCTGGAAGTCAAGAAACTTGTCAAGATCCCTAAATGTTTAAGTGGGAAAATTGGGAAATTATTCAGAGAGATATCAGACCTTTATCGGCTAATATGTACCATTATGAATATGAATAAACCATGACGAATAAACCATGAATCGGAGAAGATGTGTGTTTTTGTTATCTTTCTGTGGGTATATTCAAAAACTAAATCTTATTGCTGTAGTCGGTCAGACAAACTGTCAGATTACCAGAACATAATAAATAAAATTGTCCTGATAACAGAAGCTTACAGTTTTAGGTTTTATTTTTAATTTTTAAATTTTTCGAATATGAGCAGATAGATTTTAAATTATTTTATTGAAGGTTATTGAAAAACTTTTTATCTTTTTACGAAAATATAAGTTACGCCATATAATCTTCTTTACCATCCTCTTATGACCTAAAATCCTTTTTAATAAGCTTCGTGAAAGCTCAAAGTAAATATTAAGCCAAGATTATAAGTTCTTTGTCGAACGTCTATTATGATATATACGAGGAACTCTGATTAGTGGCTTAGTCCAACATTGTGTTTATACAGAAGAGTTTCATTCATACCGGTATGAATTCGGTAGAAATGAAAACTAGATTTAATGCTAGTAACATAGAAATGTTGAAGTCTCAAAACTGACCGGAGAACTGTCCGGGCCAGAAAGAATGGAGCTCAGTGCGCCGCGTGCTTCACATAATTGCACAACATAAAGAGGCAAGGAGAGATAGGCAGAAGAGCATCCTTAAACCCTTTCCTACTGGGTCTGGTGGAGGGGGCAATAGCATCACGTGCCATGCGGTAACTTTATTTGCTTGTTGTCGCTTTTGTTATTTCATTTTTGTACCCTACCCAATTATTGTATATCAATTTCGGTGCGAAGTTTGCAACGCATCCAAGGAATTGACGAAAAACTGAGTGTATGTATTCTTAACCTTCTTAATCTTTCGATCATTATCTTATTATTTTGCTAGTTTTGAGTACAGATTATTTTTTTTTATTTTTACTGATTCATTAATAGGAATTAGTAGGTAAAAACAAGTCGTTTCGAAGGCTATATAAATTTCAAAACGGCCAAAGTTCGTCCGACATTCTAGTTTATTAATAATACCCTTAAAATCGTGGTGTGGATCATACAAGAATTATACAAAGGACTCTATGAATATAATTTTGTGTCTCTAATTTATTAAAAATTTTGTTTATTCAACATCTGCTTCATCCAGTTCCAATCAGTCTCTTATGATATTTTGACATTTCTTTTACTTAAATTAATGCTTCGTAGAGTATCTTAAATTCGACTGACTTCAATTAATATTTTTGTGTTTTCTTTGCTTTATCTTTTATTGTTCTTCTCCGTTTTTTTTGCCTTCTTATTTTGAATGTTTTTTATTTCTGGCATTTTTTGGTTTTAGAGAGATAATTACAAAAAATGTTTTGCGTGCCGCGTGCATTGCACGATGGGCCGAGCATAATTATGACTTTTGTTCCTTGAGCTTTAGTCCTGCTTTTTTCTAGGATTTGAGTATGCTTCTGCCTTTCTTTTAGTCCTGTTTTACATTTCGACAGCAATTTTTTTTGCACTTTCCATGACGACTTGTGTATTTGCGTGGGTTTCGTGTTAAATTGTTTGCTTAATTTTTTCCTAGACCAAAGAAAGATTTTCAAGGACTAAAGCAATGTCAGATATACTCTATACAGAGGAACATTCCATTAAATTTTGATAAGTATTTATAGTTGAGGTATAGGAAGTTGACTTGACAATGACTAAATTAATCAGTAAATTAATTATAATAAGGAGAAAGGAAAGTTTTGATTGAAAAAGAATTGCAGATGATTAATTTTGAATATATTAAGCATATTTCGAAAATTTTCTCCTATGACTAAAGCAGAAAACATAGAAAAGATAAAAATAGATTACGCATTACTGTTGTTTCAGACCAAAACTTCGAATCTAACTTATCCAGACAGTAAGCCAAGATTATGCAATTTTTTTGTGTATTTGTTTTCAATCTACTATGCAAATAGATCGGTGAACTTTGCAGTTTTAGTTGCCATGGAGAATGCACATGTTGCTCTGCCTTCCGTTCAATTTTTTTCCCCACTTTCACAACAGTTTCATTTTATGCTGTCATTTCTCTTTATGTTGCAATCTAAACCAAAAGGACTCGCAAAACTCCCCTGTTTCCCCCCGGCTGGTGTCCATACCTTTGATTCTGATGGCTTGCCAAACAGTTGGAATATGATTTTTGCAATTTTCGCATGAACTCAACCAAAAAATTAAACTTGACTCTCTACTGCAAAATTGTAAAGTTTTTAATACGTTCTGTTTCACTGGGAGGCTGAGAGTGGGGACGGGGGGAGTGAGTGACTCCCCCGGGGAGTTTCAATGGGCTTGTCAATCTGTGCGGCAGTCAATAGAAAAAAATGTTTTTTTCCTTCCTTCCCCGCAGATGGTTTATGCTGCTGCGTTTTTAATTTTCTCTTCCTGTTTTTTTCCTTTTTGCTTCAACTTCTCAACTGCCTGGCAAACATTTGAAAATTATTTTAATTAAGGCATTTTAATTAACACACACACACACACATGCGAGTTGTTGTTTCTGTACTCTTTTTCCATAAATTGTTGCGCCTTCCCTCCGCCATATGGAACATTATGCAACCCATCATACCCTCTTCTGGCCGCGAGGCAGCGACCATGTTGACACAGAATTTAAATTTATTTTTCTTGTTGTTTTGCATGTGGCTATTTTTAAATGCCATTTAGAGGCTCGGGGTATACTTATTACAGTAAACAGTTGGTAATTGGATAAAAAAAGGATATAAAGAGAAGAGTTAAAGACTTCATGTCGTTAATTGGATGTTAACATACATTTAAGTTAAACTTTTAGATAAATCTATCGCATATTAATTAAAGTAAATAAATACCAAAATCAAAAGGAAGTCAAAAATTTTAAATGAAAAAAAAAAGATCGATTTAAAAGTGAAATTAAAAGTTAATTAAATTAAATTAAATTTATTTATATAGTATTAATCATTTATCAATAAAATCTCGATACAATATAATCTCGATTCCACACCTCGATTTTTGTGACATGAACAAGTTTTTCATTTCATCAAATAGCAACTCGGCGCTCAGCAAACATTTATTTAAGATAAAAATATAAAATACATTTGTACTTTCAATTTTTCCGCTGTATTAAATGAATATTAAAATAAATATAATTTATATGTTGCGGAACCTAATGCATTATTTTCTTTTTCTTACAAATATCATACATCTTTATCACACTCTAACTTTTCATATATTGTATATTCTTGCATGTATTGTTTATCTAACTCAATTATGTTTATGAACACTTCTTGTAAAATTCGCTGGCGTCAATCTGTCACCTTCTTTGGTTTTCTTTTTATAGCTACAATATGTATCCTATGTTACATACATATGAGTCGCAAATAAGTAACAAACAAGTAGACGAACGACCTGAAAAAATAAAGTTCATTTTCTATGATATAGAAAACCCATTAATTTATTATTCTTCACTACATGCAAAGTAATATAGCTATGTAGAAATATTTTATTTGCATTAAAGAAAATACTTGTTACAATCTCACAACTTGCAAATAGTCCGGTTTTTGTTGTGATGACGAATCGAGTTTCTACTGTACCTAATTAAAGGGCTTGTTTAAATAATCAGTTAATGGTATTATTCCCTTCGCATACCTAATAATTAAATATTGCATTTTTTACTAGGATGGAATGGGCTTTAATTTTTCTTGTTAATTAATTATATAAAATTTTGTCAACCTGTTTCCTTTTCATTTGTGGCCTTCAAGTCATTTTTTGTTAATCAGTGTAATACTTTTAGAAACTGAATGATCTCCGAATAATCTTAGAAGAACACTTGTATAATTTCAGACTAAATTATCAACCTCTGCAATGTATTCTGGTTCTAGAACTGATTGTTTTAGCAGGAATAAAAGCATATTTATTTTTTTTAATCTCACAGTTTTAGCTCTGTATATAAACTGGTTGTTCAAATGGATTTGTATATATTAATTGCGTAAATCGTTGTTGTGTATTTCGCCCTGTAATTTTAGTTCTACATATTGTATTTGCTTTAATATTTGTAAATTTTATGTGAATATAACATCTAACAATTTTATTGCAAACTTTATTCTAGTTTCAAAGAATCATTAAGTAATTTTGAGCGGATACTTAATATGTTTCATACTTATATACGAGGAGTTATATTTAAAATAAGATACTAAAATACTAAATAATACCTAAAATTAACCACTGAGTCATTTATAAAATGATCATATTCTATTTTAGTTTTAAGTACAAGACCTCGCTTTGCGTCGGGGATACGTTCCAAAAAGTACAACGCACATCGAAACGACTCAAAGTGAATTAAGATTTTTTAGAAAACCATAGAAAGATCGAAGATAGGTTCCAGGGTTCCAAAAATCTTACATATTAACAAAATTTAAAAAAAATTATATATCATTTTACTATATTTCATGTGATAGATATAAAAAACAAGAAGAAACTAATTCAGTAAAAACAAAATAATAAATTCAACTGCTGAATAATGACAAAAAAATTATAATTAATCACTATCTGACGAAGCTTGAGTGTCTCTTGTCGTACCGCGGCTTTCTTTAAAAAAAATTGGTCCAGTGTTGTCTGAGCAGCTTTTTCTTTAGCGTAAAATACATTTCCTTGTAGCAATTCATATTCGCAGCTACCGCCTTGGACACTTTAAGACTCCTTTCGCTGTCAGGATCCTTCTTTAATAAAATCTCCATAGCTTCGTCAATTAAACACATCGCTTTGCAAATTTCTTTAGAGGTTAAGTTATGTTCCTTGGAGTTTTCTAAGCGGTCATCTTCTTCATTAGCGATTTTGAATTCCAGTTGCAAAAGTTCTTCATTGGAGAACTCTTGGTTGTGCGAGGTTAGCAATTCATTTATATCAGCCTCCTCCATACCTTCAAAATTTAAATTTTCGGCCAAATTAGAAAGTTCATGCTGGTGTATGATCAATTTCGGCAGTGTTTCCCCAGTGTTGAAAGCATAGCGCAATTGGAACGAAAGGTGGTGCCACCTTTTCATAAAAATAAGTACATATAAAAAAAAAAAAACGACTCTTGGGCAACGCAAAATCGAAATCTATCGACGCACAATAAAAAATAGTGCTAATTGATCAGCGAAGCAAATTCGAAAAAAACGCAAACCGAAACGACGCAAAGCGAGGTCTAGGTGTACATATATTTCAATTGCATCAATATTCTGCTAGCTGGAATATTTAAATATGGAATTTTTGAAAAGTAACTCCCACTTTGTCTGTCCTTCGGAAGGTCCCTGCCATTAGTTCAACTCCGTTTGGTATACCAAGGATGTGCACCGAGTGGGCAGCTCTGTGGGCGCCTGTAATTTATTGATGTTTTTTTTTTTTTGATATACTTACATATATATTTTTTAGGCCAACACGAACGCTTAGCCATAAATTGTTGCGTCGGGCCACGCATCACAGGAAAAAAAAGTAAATGAAGGAAAGAAACGAACAAATTGTAAGGCTGAGTCGTTGCGCTAAATTTCATTTCATGCAGAGCTGAGTCTGATTCGGGGTCAAGTTGAAAGTGTAGGCTGGGATTTATGGGACAATCCGAGGGCATGTGTGCCCATTCTTTTATTTCACATATATGCACATTTATCCTCTTCCACCCTATTTGCTACATTTCGTTTTATTTTCTGCCGCCCTTCTTTTTTTGGGCTTGACAAATTTGCGCAAAATTTCTGCGGTCAAGTCGCTGGTTAATTGAGTTCAAATATGCAATTACATATGCATTTGTTTATCGCTTCATTGCCTTGTTTGTTGTTTGTTGTTGCTCGTGCACAATAATAAATCAAATAATAAAAACGCTGATGTTTTAATTAAAATAACTATTTATGAAAAAAAGTGTTGTGACCAACAACAAGGAGAGAAAAGGGCTTCACAACGAAGGACGCAACTTTTTCGCATTCATTTTTCGTGCTCATTAATTTAGCTAACAAAAAGTGTGGTCAGTTTTTAATTAAAAAACCACCAAACAGATGGGCAAAAAAGAAAGGACATAGTAAATTCTATAAATCATAATCATTTAAAATTATAATAAATGCATAAAATTTGATGCAATCAACTTAAATATGCTTCGCATTCATATTAAAGCAGCGCCCTGCTAGAGGCCAATATTAACTTTAAAACTTTGTTCCCTCTGCTAATTGCGTTGACAATTGTACGACAAGCGAACAAAGAGGCTGAATATCAAGATACAGAGCGAGGGTCTCGGTGGCTGGCTGAGAGGGTCCGTGTATTGTCGGTCGCCTTCTGCTAATGAACATCGATTTGGCCTCAGCTTGAAAAACGAACGCTGGCACCCGTAATCGAAATCGGAATTTAAATTGACTCATTAAAACGGAGCAAAAAGCGGGTCGCACGACAATTAAACAAACGCCCCCCACACACACACATACAGTCATCGACAACCAGCGACAATGGCGACTAGAATGGAGCTAAAAGAAAAAGCATCATATCCCCCCCTTCATTTTCAGCATACTCTCCAGAATTTCAATCGCCATCACTGGGGGTCATTAGTTAATTTGCCAAAGAGACTTCTCTTCTCTTCACTTCTGTGTATTTATGCTCTCCCCTTTACAATCTCCACCCCTCCACCCTCCCATCATGCTCTCTGGTTAAAAATGATGGTGTTCAAAACTTTGCCAGAAAGTTTTTAATCAGCCGAAGAAAGGATTTTGTGAACAAAAGTCAATGGATTTTCCATAAGAAATGTCTAAATAACGAAATAAAAGGTACGAAATTGTATAAATTTTTAATTTGCAAAATCATCAGAAATTATTGAAGTAGGCAATAGAAAATTTCTGAAATTTGTCTTAATTGTTTATTGTAATTAAGGAGAAATCATAGACGTTTTGTATGGGAAAATAAATCAAAATATATTGAGGAAATAAGTTCTTATGGTGTCTCATTCGCTTAAAAAAATTAAGAAATTAAATATTCCGTTTTATAGTGAACCTGTCATGAAGATATTTACATAGACCAAACTTCTTCTATGCAATTTATGTTAAGATTGTAGTTGATTAGCAAAATCTCTTCCTAAATCTAGTTGCTCCCTTTAAAGAATGGAAGCAAAATTCCATTAGTTTGCTTCCCTCGCTCTTGTTATTGCTTCTTTTTTTTATAAAGTTTGCCACTGTCAAGGACGAACACGAACTGAAATGTTCATGGGCTAGTAATTTATATACCCCAAGTCGCACCCATCGCCCCCAATGCTCCCCCACAGCCGAACACTGGTGCGTGTCTAGTCGCAATCTGCTGGGGCAATTAGATTTTATTGAGCCGCTGATTTACACAATGTGCGCTTCAATTCAATTTCGGGATCTGTTCCTGACGCCGCATCTCACTAAATTTAATGTGCGAAGGGGAATGGGATCGGGAATTTAATTCTCACACATTAGTCGGCGAATCGAAAATCAATGTTTTTGAAACCGATGGGTCAGAGGGCAGACAGAGCAAACAACATGGGCATAAATCACATGCATAATTTCATTGAAATGTTTGGCGTTTCCTTCCAGGGGCTATTGCCTATGCTAGTTTTTCCTTTCTTTTTCTTCTCTCCTATAGTCGACAAATGGAGCGTTTAATTTATTTACATTTATTGACCGACCGCAAGGCTGATTCGTCCTGAATGTGTTTGGGCATATCTTTTGTTTGCTATCTATGTGAGTTGCGGCACGTGCAAGCCAATTTCTATGGCCAAGACACAAAAAGGTTGAGAACAAATGAAATTCATAGAAACTTTAGGCAACGACAGGTAAATGAAGTCCATTGAGTTGGCTTATTGATGTAAGCACTTCAAGAGAGCTAAGAAAAGCCAACTCAGCTGCAATAGTTTTCTGTGAACAACATGACAATCCAAAGTGAAACAGACTTGAGAACTTCAAATTGTCTTCATTAAATAAAATATATTGAGATACATAGAATAAAGATATGTCAAAACTATTAACATAGCATAAGATTGAAATAAAAGAAGACGATATGAACGTGTGATTTAAAATTATTTCTGAAACAACGGCGAGACTAATCAAAAATAGAGTCAATCCCCATACCTCGGGGTCATGAGATCGCAGCTATCATAAGATTTCAAAACTCCAAATAAGTGCCCCCATAGAGCCAAAGAATCCCTATATAAACTCAATACTTTTATAAATAAAATTAGTTCACATTTTGGATTCACTAAATGAAGATTGGTTTAAATTATTTAATTCTCCCCGGAATTCCTATTCATTGTTGGTATAGAGCACTATAAAACAGGGACGGTAAATAATGATTATTTTATTATTTTTTAATTAAAAAAATCATCCACTTCTAATTAAGTTAGGAGAGCCAAAAATAGACCAATGTTCTTGTCTATGCATAAATTATGATTTTCACTATGATTTAAAAATCTGCGATTTTTAAGCGATTGATTAAATATTAATCATCGATTTTTATAGTATAAAACCTAATGCCATACTGTTCAATTTTTTGAATGTTATTATGAATTTAAAAATATTTATCTACTACTCAAGATAATTTGTTTTATAGGTAAGGCTGAAATCTTAACGCTTCTATAAATTTACATTTTTTTTTTGCATTTCAAACTCTGCAAAATACATATGGAGCTGAAAGTTTTACTTTCACTCAGCTGTCAAAATGGATTCCAATTATCTACTCCTACAACAGAAAATTGACTCGGCCACAAAAGAATTTCCAAGCCATTTCCACACTCACACTGTCACCCACACACACACCCACACACACACACTCACAAATCAAAGCCAAAAGTTTTCAGTTTCCCTGTCAATTTTGTTTGCTCAAGTCCCAAAAAACGTTTCATGTGGTTGACCATAAATAGGGGGGGGGAGAGTGGATGGGGGCAACGGGTGGCCCACAGCTGTCCATTGCTTTTTGTATAAAATTTGATTTGCTAATGAGACTCAAGCCGAGTAAGATGTGTTTTTTTGAGGGGGGCGTAGGAAGAGAATGGAAAGAAGCATATGAAATTTTAAGTAGTTTTTTCGCTTGGCACTTGCGGTTTTGTCTTGCGGGTGTTGGGCATTGTGGTTTTCCGTGTCAGCCACTGAGATGGGTAACAAAACTCCAGGTTGAGTGGCCAATTTTAATTGGTCAAGAGTGGCAACGGTAATAAAATTATAAAAAATTATAAAAACAAATACTTGAGAAATATTGCATATGCTAAAGTGGAAATACCCTTTCAAATCGATATTATTTGAATAAAAATTAATTATAAAAAACTACTAAGAAATTGTTGAGAAATATTTAAAGAATTAAAAATAAAAATTAAAAGTGATTTTTTTTGTAGTAAATTAATTTGAAAAATAATTTAAATTAATTATTTTGATCCCTGCTAAAAATCTACTAAGTAATATTAAAAGAAATCTAATGATATTTGAATTTAATTGAATTTATACGAATAATTAAGGTTGAAATTTAGTAAATAATTTTATAAACGTTTTTCTGTCTGTTAGTTTAATCCAACAAAAAATCAAAAATATAGTTAATAGATTTTCAAATATTACACAAAATCGTTATGTTCCATCTTACCACTTTACACTACCGAGTAAGTGTACGTCTTCAGATCTTGAGTTCCAGACTTTGGGAGTTTTGGGTTTGGGTTTTCTTCTAAAAATTCCCATATTCCCACACTACAGAGCATTGCAAACTTAGCGACAAAATCAATATGCCCTTCCTTCTCAAGTAGATAACAAAAACAACCATTAGAAAACTTCCATTAATCAAAGTAGCTTTTGTTTCAGTTTTAATTAATTTAATTATATTTTCGCCTTTTTATGTTACATTCCGTTTACTATTTTCTGTTCTCTTTGGTTTTTCTTTTTTTTCTTACGTTCCTTCCCTTTGCCACACTTTAATTTATTGATATTTTTAATGCATTTATTGTAATAATTTAGCCTAACACAGTTTTTAACTAAACTCATTTGGTTTTATAATTCTATTCTGTCTTACATTTAATATATATTATCCAATTTTGTTTTTCGCTAACAATTCATTTTACTTTTTCTATGAAGGACATGGGCCGTCTCGAAAATTGGCGACTCGAAAACTTGAAAATTAAATTTAGAAAACCAACAAAACAATCCCTTAGCTACATTTACAATTTACATTAATAAGTTTAATTTTTCTTAGTTTTTTTTTTTCTATTCTGGTTTTCTGTTTATGCGTTTCATTCATTTATACATCGCAATAAAGTTTAGTTTTTACATACAATACAATTGTCTTAGATTTAGTTGTAGTACATGCTATAGAGTACCGCTTATTCGGATTCGGTTCAACAATGCTTCGAACCGATATTTTTATTCAAGCTCAAATTCAATTAAAATCACCAAACTTGAAGTTTAGTCTGCTTCTTTTTATGGCTAAGACAATACCACATTTAACATTTTATTTAGAAGCAAAGTTATAGACTTGAACCGATCCCTAAAAAAGCAGTAATATGTTGGTATTTTTTTTTAAATTTTGGAAACATTTTTGCTACAAAATATTTAGGCTACAAAATTGTCTTGAGTCTTTTTGAAGTTGCTTAAATGATACGAGTTCTTACATTCATTTCTGATATTCTGAGTTGCAATTTTAAATTAAAGTTTTCATGAAATTGAAAATCAAAGAAATCCAAATTAAGAAGTTTGAACAGAATTTCCGATTTTGTATGTATCTATGTGAGGATATGTATCTTATATCCAAATTTAGGTAGGTTTATTTTTTAAGTTATGCATATGTTTCCATTCTTTATATGAGTTTCCATTTCCTGTTTCTATATGTATGTTTTTATATGTATGTGTGTGTTAGAAAGGATATGCCAGTTCTTCCTCTCACCTTTTCATAGAGTCAAAGTTACGATTTAAGTTTAGATATGCACAGCACCTTAACGGGAACAGAACTATTTATTGTAAGTAGATACAATACATATACATTGATATTCCTCTATAATACAGACATCTTATAGATAGCTATCCATAGCCATAGGGGTCTAGGGACTTACAGCGGCCAAATGCGGTTCAATGCACTTAGACACAACTCTCGGGCACTCGCTGTGTCATGAGGCAATCCTTAATGGCATTTATATTGATGTTATCATCCAAATCCTGGGAGGAATTGCACGAGGTGGTTGCTGTTGTTGTCGATGTTGTGTTATTGGCCTTGCCCACAACGCCCATGACACTGCCAGCGCTGCCCAGAAGCAAACTGGAGCCCGAATGATGCTGCGGCAGATGCTGTTGCTGCTGCTGCTGCTGATGATGATGATGATTATGATGATGATGTCGATTCAATGTGGCCGTATGGGTGACACCCACTCCCGCCTGCTGCAGGGGATGATGCAGCCGTCCACTGGCATAAGCATTCAGTATGTAGCCACCGCCACTGCCCAGGCCAGGTGGCAAGGTGCCCACTCCGCTGCTATGATGAGCCGCCAGTGTGGCCGTCGAAGAGAGCGAGGTTGGTGAACCAATTATGGTGCCACTCAATCCAAGAGGCTTGCCACCGCCGCCGCCCAGGCTGCCCATCATGCTGCTGGTGGGCGAGATAACGGTGCTGCTGCATCCGCCACCTGCAGCTGCCACGGCTGCCAAGAGTTGCGCCCTCTGCGCATTGATTTGATTGTAGGTGACCGTTGCACTCGACGACGGATCGCCGCACAGCATCGTGGTCGTCGTAGTCGTCGTCGTCGGCGGTGGGACCTGTAAGAAAGTCGATGTGGATTTCATTCGCATTAGTGCATCTGGTGAGCAAGCCCAGTCAACTGGAAGCAGACGCATTCCAAACCCACACCCATACCCAAGAATGGGGGAAAAACTTTCATTCGGAAGACGTTATAGGAAATGTTTTCTACAAAAAATTTGCAAATTGAATTCTAAACCAACCGATGAACAAACAGGAAAAGGATATGCAATCAATAAGAATATTAAATACACTTACCGAATGCAATAAAAAATGTTGCTAAGAAAATTCTACAAGTAGATTTAAATCAAAGGGAAAAGAATTTCCCATTTTCATTTCATTGTTAGCCTGTCTTGTCAAAACATAATTTCTTGATTACCATAAAAACAAATGCGGCCGAAATGTCCGTATGTCCGATTGTCCGACCCACAAAACCAGTGCACAAAAATTGGCATTGAAAATATTATTCCGACCAAACGAAATGGAATTCTAATTGAAATCTCTCAATGCAATTTGCACCGGGACCGAGCTCTGGGCACATGTTTGTGGGTTGTTTCTGTGAAAAGTGATTTGGCCATTTCGGGTTGCTGTTATATTTTGGGCAATATTTAAAATTATTTAATTAACGAATTGAGTTATGCCAGCCAAACCAAACCCAACGCAGCCAAAACCAATCCAACCAACTACCCAACCGAACACTTGCACTTGCACTCTGGATGGTAATTTAAATGTAATTGAAATCTGCTCTGCAAATCCCATTTACTCGATGAAAAAAATTCCACAATAACAAAAGCGAAGCCACGACTTTGGAGTTACCCTTTTGCAAACAAAGACCACAAAATAAGGATCCGAAATTTTAAAATTGCATAAAATTGTATAATTTTGTAGTAATATAGTTAAGAACGAAGAAAAAGTCACTCGATAAACATGGCGGCATTAGAAAAGAAATGAATATAATCCTTACGAAGAATTCCCTGTTTTGAAAAAATGTAACGAATGTTTGCAAAATTTAACGATTGTAGTCAAACGATAACAAAAATGTATCGAAATTTGAGTTTATTCGATTGGAGTCACTCTGGTCACATTGGTCGATTGAAGAGACAGTAAGAAGCGGGAACATGGAGCAAAATCCTAGATTACTATGGTGAAATTTTGCCTTTAATCCCGCTATCATAGATGATAATCATGTGTGATCAAAACTGTGTAAAAACAAGACAATTTTTGAGTTTATTTAATAAAGTTATAATATTAATACTGGAGTTTGAAACGACTCAATTTATTGTTATTATTTGAATTGAAATATTGAATAATGTCTTCGAATTGTCTTCAGCATCGTCCATCCATAGATCCCTTACATTAGTGTCCAGCCAACTTATTAAATTAATGAACTATCCAAATTAACTCTCTAGAAGGTTTTATTTATTTTGTGTCTTTTTTCTTCTTCGCGTTTATATCTCTATAAAATATTTTGTTATATGATACTAAGCATTTTGATATGGATCCACCTATTTTCGGCATTCTCTCATAATTATATTAAATTTCGATAAAGTCCTGACCTACATTATATTAAATTTCGATATAGTCCTGCCCTATGTGTTAGCCGAAAACATTTGGAAACTCCAATAATAATTTTCCCAAGTAATAAAGCAATAATCAATAACATGTTACTTGACCAATTTTAGATATCTTTAGTTATATATTCCAACAACTTAGATGTTCCAGATCATCAAAAAAAATATTGAAGCTCTAAGTTTATGTAATAATGCTACTTTTCAAAAGGACAAAGCCAAGCTTAATCTATAGAGTGGAAGTCGGTAACTCTAAAATCCATCTTTGAAATGAAAAATGCTTGTCCATACCCTATTTACCAACATTAGTGCTTACATATATTTGCCCAGTTTTGTTGTTGCGATTTGCTGTTATCTATTTTCAATGGGAAGCAGGGAAAACCACAAACTCTGGCTAAAAGACCCCTCGTTTTTTTTTTTTTTTTTTGAATTGGTTCTGTTTGGTTTGTTTTTGGCAGATTAGCGATACACATGTATTTATATGTTATATATGCATATGTGCATCCTCTAATATATATTCAGATCATATGTACATATATTCGCGGACTGGTAGTCAATTGGTCATGGTCCCTGCATATGGTCAAAACGCATTTGAGTTCTAATCTCGCACACAGGCACAGCGTATGGTAATGGTTCGGGATCTCTGAATGTTGTCAGTGGCAAAGCAAAAACGGAAACCACTCCAAACGCCCGAACATGGAGTCGAATCGTATATACCCTCTACCAACTAGATATTGTCTCTATAATTTCACTATCATACATGTTAATCTTTTCGCAATATCTGGTAATATTTAAAACGATTGATTAAAAACAATAGTTATAAAGTCACTACTTTTTATGTATTGTTACTAATGTTGTCCATACTCTCTCTTCTTGCTCTCGCACTATTAGGGTATGCAAAATGGCAGAGAAATATTCATAAATAAATTCTAATTGCGATTTTAATGAAATGAAAACAAATGTGCAACACCAGAATTGTGCACTAATCTCCAAATAGATGCCAGCAAAATATGCACTGCAAAATTATAGGAGGAATCAACAAAAGGCAAAAGAAAAAAATAATTTAAAATAATAATGGCAAATTGAATTTTGCCCATAAAATTTATGTAGGGTGGGTGAGTATTTCCCACAAATATAAATTCATATATTCTAATCTAATCCAGAAAAAGCAGTATATTTTGCAGATTCTTCAAAAAATTGCTATATATCTTAATTTTGTTAGTTTATTGTTTTGCCTGACAATTTCAAAGCCTAATTTTTTGTTTATTATTTTTTGAAATGCACCTTTTTATAGATTACCATTTCATTTATTTTATTTCGCTTGCTTTGAGAGAAATAAAAGCAAGACAGGCATAAATTTACGATGATCGTTAACAAGTTGGGTTTTGGCAGTGTTTTTAACCGGATGAATGGTATAATATATCATTTTTAAAACTTAAAATGTCTAAGAAATTTATTTTAAAAAATGAAATCGAAATCGGTTGGATATCATTTTAAAGAAGACTGTTCACAAAGGGAATAATTGCCCAAGTTCTTTTGACCAATAATTTATAAGAAGAACTTATTGTATAGTTAATAAGCTAATTGTATAATATACATAGAGCCTATATTCAGGGCTGTTATATTCCGAATAGCTATCGAACTTGCTGTTCTCACTGTCCGAGTGAAATGTCAACCGTTTTACTTTTCGAAATCAAGTTCGAAAAGTTTTGGTTTTCGCGTTCAAACGAACTTTTGCGCCTACTGTATAAACTTATAGAGTTGCCGAGGTTCCCAACTATAGAAATTAGCAATCGATTTGTATTTTCATTGCAATTCTTTACAAAAATAATCAAGCTCAAATTTGTGAATGGTTTTTTAGTATCTTAATGAATCAAATTAATTTAAAATTTATTTTAAACATAAATTTACATGTCAATTATTTAACGCATATTAACAGCCCAAAAAGATTCTATGTGAATTTCGGTCGGAAACGAGAACATGTCGATTCCATTTCAACTGCTGTCATATGTTTTGAAAACTATATTTTCTAGTTACCTGCTATAAATAATTCTTGTAAATTAATGCGCCGAATTTAGCCACTAATGTTTGGTATTGTTCTGAACATATTAAAGATTAATAGAAAAATGAATGTGTGTTAGAATGTATAACATTAATGTATGCAGGAGAATATTATAAATTACATTTAATTTCACTAACTAAAAGGCAAATGATTTGAATCCGAGTAATTTGGCTCGGAATCGGAAACGAGAACAGGCCAGAATATTTATGTTGGAACTCATCTGAATTTTGCAACGAATTTATAAACTCTGTTTTGCTAAAACTGCCTTCTTTATGTTGATTAAAATTAAAAGAAAAATGTTACTTCTTTTCCTTCTTATTTTTAGGAAACTCATGTGCTTTAATATTTTATAGCTGTTGATGAAAAATAACTAAATATATAAGCAGATATATTTCTGTTGCCATCTGCTGTTTTCCATATATTCTATTTTTAAACTCAAACCATTTCATTTCATTTCTTTTTATGGATTCAGTTACAATTCTCGACTTATAGCTGTTACCCCTAACCATGGCCATCCATCAGATGCTTTGCCTTGGATTACTCCAACAGATACTACAAATAGATTAAACCCATCTACTCCACTCTCAAAACCCACCGTGAATGCAAACCCAGACAGAGGATAGAGAAATGTTCTCGAAAAATTGTTAAAATTGATTGATTATGAACCATTCGATATGATGTATTGTGTTTTAAAAATCTTACAATTACCTTCAACTGCAAGTCGATTGTACATTTTGCCTTATTCCCCATGTTATCCCCTGATTTAGCCAATGGCTTTTATTTATAACCCCAAGAGAATGAAGCGAACAGCAAACGGATGAGGAGGACAGTGAGGAGAAGCTGAATAAATTGCGGTGGAGAAGGAGACGCGTTCCACCAACACCAATCGCCTTGACAGTTTAAAAGCTTTTTTTAATATGCGCTCACCCACAAGACCCACCAAGCCCCCAAGTCCCCCACCCCTCCTCAAGTCTCCACAGGTGAGTTGTGGGATAAGTTTAGCCCAGCAACTCGTGGTTGCCTTGGATTTTGTTTAGCAATTTCAGCAATTTGAGTAGTTGATTGGTTTTTAGTGCAGAAAAACAGATTGCCAAAGATAAACGAAGCAAAGCCAAAGCCAAAAATGGTTATTTTGGCTGACAACTGGCAGACGGCAAGGAGAGAAAGGACCAAAACAAATGGCCAAATCAAATTGCAATGCAAATGCAAAGCCAAATGCCTTGGTCTCACTTTCATTTCGCCCCCCAAAAAGGTATCTATCCCTTGGGAATGTCAAGAGGATTGGTCATTTAGCCAATTTTTAGATTCCCTTTTCATATTTAGCTACTGTTTTCTTTACCCTTTTGTCGCCCCCGCTATAATCCCATCTTTTTTATGCCTTTTGAATACTCACATTGCCATTGGGTGACCATTTGGAGACTCCTCCTCCAACTACCGTTGATGTTGCAAACTCGCCAGCAATTGTGGCAGATGCTGTAGCAACTCCCGCTCCAGCTCCTGCTCCTGCTCCTACAGCTGATGCGACCACCGCTGTGGATGTGCTGCTGCCTGTGGTGGTGCCCACATTGGAGGCATTGCTTCCGCTGCTGCCGGCGCTGCTGCCGCCAACTGTTTGATTGAAATTTATTGATGATGGTGCCACACGTTTTGGGGTCGCCGTCGCCATCGCCATCGCCATCGTCGTCCATGTCCATTTCCATGTTCATGTCCATGTGGGGATGTGGTTGCGTTTTTAGATTGGCGGGTTCCATCGTTAAAAATATTTACGATTAAAAGAAAATTGCATTTGTTGATTGGATTGGATTGGTTTTGGTGTCGGTGCCCGTGCCCGTGCCGGTGTCCATGTCCGTGTCCGTGTCCGTGTCCAGTGTTGGGTTGTGGTGGTTTGGGTTGGGTTGAGTTGGATGTTTTGTATCCACATCGTATTGTTGTGTTGATGAGATTGATTACGATTGCGGGTCACAGAAGCCAAAACAGCAGGAAGCGTCCAAATGGCGGGAATGCGATAGCGCGAGACACATGAAAGTAAATGTCAGAAAAGTGGCCATAAAATTTGATTAAAGTTTAATGCTCAACGTGTCTCTGTGTGCACATCACGAGTAACTTATGCCACAGAAAAGGGGAAAAAGGGGACAAACTATCAGATAGTTCTCCTCTTTACTCTTTGTTTGACATTGAAATTAAAGTAGTTGAACAAATATTTTATTCGGAATATTTTAACCACTAAACAAATTAAAATGTAAACGCTAAATGCCGCTTTAATCGTAGTTAACTATTTTTA
The DNA here is from genome assembly GCA_018150745.1 of Drosophila sucinea. Taxonomy (NCBI): domain Eukaryota; kingdom Metazoa; phylum Arthropoda; class Insecta; order Diptera; family Drosophilidae; genus Drosophila; species Drosophila sucinea. Next base: position 4,420 of record JAECWP010000153.1, on the reverse strand, counting down.
TGTGTATGTAAACAAAACCATCTTCGTTCTTAATGTTTTCTTGATCTAAAAATCTATATTTTTACATTTAATTATCTCGTTCCGTTAGGTTTATTAAATTAATATTTAATTTCTTTTGAACTATGCAAGTTATAAAATATCATACAATTTTGGGAATTGTGAAAAGAATCCTCTAAGGTTAAGCTAAAAATGGCTTGAAAAAAATGGCTTCAAAAATTACTTTAACTTATAATTTTTGAATGTTTCTTAACGTTTTCAAGTGCCTAATCTTTAAGAATTTTTCTAAATATTAAGAATGATTTTTATATTTTTATTTTTTCTCTAAAAAACTTTTATTTTTGATTTTTTGTTCACTCATGAGACGAAAAAAATATTTTTGTATGAGTAAAAAAAAAATAAATCAAGAATTAAAAGTAATTTATTTTTTGTATTAATTATTAAATCGATGATTCGTTCGAAATATATTTTAAAAATAATAATAATTTTTGGTCCCTAGTTAGAAATCTATTCTGCTCTAAAATTGATTCATGATTGGAACTAAGATTGATTTATTTCATTATATTGAGATTCATTACAGAGTGCATTCATCTCAACCAACGACCACTTGATACCCTTCCTTAACGTTCTAGAAACTTACCGTATTGAGATGGTATGACATCCGGATCACGTTCATCCTCAACCAAATCCTCCGATGACTTTGTCTTGATGTCTGTGTGCTGCCAACGAGGTTTCTCCAGATTGCCGCTCTAAAATAAAGTCAATAGAAATCGAATTGAGTTTTACTTCTATTAAGTTTTTCCAAGTTTACTCACCTTAAAGACATCAGTTGGCTGGGCTGTTACACCGGCTGCCGTCGCCTTGCTGCCATGATGACGATTGCGTCGCAAATTGTGTACAAATGTCACCACGAATATCCGTATCGCGATGGCCACACCAATAATTATGATGGTCAGAACACTGCCAACAATCACCGGTGACAATGTCAGTGTTACGTCGTCATCTGTTTGCAGTGTTGTTGCCCGATGTTGTTGTAATTATAGGTTAACAATCGCAGGTCATAAATCATTGTTGGATTTTAGATAGATAGCCATATCCAGGAGTGGCAGAGGTGGAAGTTAAATGTGTCCACAATTGAAGGATTTTTATTTTTAGTCAAGTGGAAATGAGAGTGGAAAAAAAAATACAAGCGATAATCAATTGTGTGAATAAACATAGAAAGGAAAAACTAATTAGTTTTAATCGATTTTAAAAATGGAATAGCCCTGGCCCATATTCTCCATACTTATTATTAGCTATTAGAAAATAAGTTGGAAGTTAAAAATTTATATTTCTCGCTGCTGCTTCCCACTCATTTGCAGGTGCTCCATGTCAAAAAGTAATTTTACACATCTTCTGAGCCATCAGCCGACTGGAAGTTGGGAGTGAAGTGAATCATCAGGCATCAAGGAGCATGTTGATTATGTAAGTACCTGCAGATGACTACTACCGAGTGCCTGTCAAGTGTCGCCCACACATCTCTCTCTCTCTCTCCCTCTCTTGGAGCCTACACGAGATTAATAGGGGAAGAGAAATCAGGGAGAATCTCTCTCCTCCCATCTACCTGCCCTTCAAGTACGTCCATCAGTGTGTCAAATATCAAAGCGAATGAGGAGGGGGGAGGGAAAAAAACAAGCAACTGGGAGCCAAGTAGGGCTATGGCATCAGCCCATCTACATCCATCAATCAAATGCACATACACATTTTCGAATGGTAGCATCTGGCAGCAGGTCCTGCCACTCACCTGTCTTGTAAGCTGTTGAACCAATTATGAAATCGGGCAAAAGATACGCTGCACTGCGTCCCTTCTGATTGTACGAATAGATGCGTAATCGCAGTGAGTTGTTCTCCTGCACCATCATCGAGGTTAAAGTATCCAAATTTTCCAGAGAGAAAAGCGATTCCTCGGGATTGCTTAAGTTGAATCTGAAAACGACAAACATTTTGCTTATTAAATCAAAGTTCAATGGCATTTAAGCCCTTTAATCATGTGCAATCAAATATCAAATGCCAAGCCAGGAGACTCTTCCTCTTTTTTTCTGTTTTTTTGTTTTTTTTTGGCAAACATTCATGGACATTTTTGCGGAATGTAGTCAATTCGATGTCCTTAGCAAAACCCCCCCAAACCAAACCAAACCTGCCACAAAAACCCAAAACCCATAAGCCATTTCCATTCCCAATCATGACCTCAATTTGAATTTGATGCCTTTTGCTTGGTCTTTCATTCGTTCTGAAGAAATATTAGGGTTCCCAATATCTTTATATATATGTATATCTAGATATATATATGTAGATATATGTACATTCTGTTGTGGCCATGTTATGCAATCGTTTTGAATGAGGGTTTGACTTTATATGCCCCTTTTTTCCCTTTAGCTTTTCTTTTATTTCCTTTTGTTTTAATAAGCAATGCCTTTCACTCACTCTCTCTCTTTCTGTCCGTCTGTTTGTCTTTTCCGTGCCTTTCGCATAATGTTATGTGTGCATATGAATTTGATTTTCGCCTATTTATCTTATGCATATAAATTGATGATTTTTCAACGGTTAATTCCGTAATTTAAACACAAATATGCATCAACTATTTCCATTCACGCCTAATTACCCATACACAAACATAAATATATCCACTTAGGCATATGAGGCGTGAATAAATGAAAGATATACTAAGTATATAGATTTGCACAACTTTTATTGATCTGAATTATGCTGGTTTGTCCTCCTACACAAACAATGTGCTATACTTTGTATGTATACATATTTCATTGTCGTCGTGCAAACCGATGTCTGGTTCAATAGGTCAAACAGAAATAATTATTGTTTATTGAGAATTTTAATCTTTAAATTGATTTTATATTGGAATCAATATAGAATTACTATAGAAGTATATTGGTAATGGAATTGTCATTCATGATTAACAGAGGATGCGGCAATTATTTCTCTTTAAATTTAGATAATAATAATAATCAAGTAGATTTAATGACTTAACTGTACAACCTAGAGTTTATATATAATAGTTTTAACTATTCATGTTAAAATTAATGTATCTGCAAATTTACTTATTGTCCAAGGACAGATTGTAAATACAAATATATATAAAATAATAAAAAAATTTAAATAAATATTAGATCAAGGAACGGCGGATATATTTAAACAGATTTGTTTACATGTTTATTGAGGACCGATATGCTGACTATGTTGGGCTTCTCAAACTCTTTGAAACTTATGTGCAAACATTTAATCTTACCAATTTAATTAAGTAAATATCGTGGCCAGCTTGTACTCGCTATGTATTCAAAGCTTATCTCTAAACACTCCCATTTGGGCATCGAAAGTAAACACTAAAACTTGTACTACTTGTCACTTAATAATGTATCTAGTAGCTGTAGCTAGTAGTAAGGTTGGTTGTAATTTGTAAATAAATAATGTATCTAGCATATCCTTCAGTCATTATTGTAAGTGCATAATCTAGGCAGAATCTGAATTGTTTATGTGTAGATCAAGAAATCCTTTTTTGAATCCAACTAAAGGGATTAACAAACTAACAAGTGCATCATCATACATTATGGGGTCAATAGGCAAATTTAAGCCACCAAGTACAAAACAAAAGAAATCGATTAGGCATATTTTTGATTACTAGCTACAGTCGAGTCCATTATTGTTCGATTAATAAATTTATCCCTGCAGCTTTCTTTCACAAGGCAAAGGGTAAATTCAATGAAATACATACTCAATGAATGAATTTCCAAAATATTTGCTGGATTACGAAAATTAGAGTAGGGAGCTGCACCCAAATTGAGGTACATCAGTCAGGATACTCTCTTGCCAAAGTGTGGTTAATGGGAGCAGTGAGTTCAGTTGGAACAGAGCAGTCAGATTGTCGAGTCGTGTTTCTCAGAAAGCCAAAAGTCCAGTTTGAGTTGTCGGAAAAGTTTGTTTGAAGAAGTTTGAAGAGATTGTTTGAATATATCATTATTATATTCAAACAATCTCTTATAATTCTCTCCTATATTAACTATATAAACTACGCCCATGTAAAACATATATAAGTTTAAGAAATCAAATAAATGCCATGATCTTTTTCAAATTAGGCCTTGCTGTTTCAACCACAACTTGTCAATAAATGTTTGTTTAAAATAATAATAGATTTGTATACTATGCGCGTCATCAATGTATAGTTTTTGAGCGAAAAAAAAACTCAAGAAATAATCATTATTTTTTGATTTTAATTTTTTTGATCAAATATAATTTTTATGATGTGAATTTTATTTTTTTGCTCAAAATCGATGATTAATATTTAATCAATTGATTAAAAATTAGGAACAATTTTTATTTTAAATTTATTTAAAATAAAACTCATCATGATTACAGTCCCTGATATATACAC